>JAQFWZ010000059.1:2356706-2424206 GCA_027789725.1 Dendropsophus ebraccatus
ATAATACAGGTACAGATGAGGGGTGTAGTAGTAGTAGTAGTAATAATAATACAGGAACAGATGAGGGGTGTAGTAGTAGTAGTAATAATAATACAGGAACAGATGAGGGGTGTAGTAGTAGTAATAATACAGGAACAGATGAGGGGTGTAGTAGTAGTAATAATACAGGAACAGATGAGGGGTGTAGTAGTAGTAGTAATAATACAGGTATAGATGAGGGGTGTAGTAGTAGTAGTAATAATACAGGAACAGATGAGGGGTGTAGTAGTAGTAGTAATAATACAGGAACAGATGAGGGGTGTAGTAGTAGTAATAATACAGGAACAGATGAGGGGTGTAGTAGTAGTAGTAGTAATAATAATACAGGAACAGATGAGGGGTGTAGTAGTAGTAGTAATAATACAGGAACAGATGAGGGGTGTAGTAGTAGTAATAATACAGGAACAGATGAGGGGTGTAGTAGTAGTAGTAATAATAATACAGGAACAGATGAGGGGTGTAGTAGTAGTAATAATACAGGAACAGATGAGGGGTGTAGTAGTAGTAGTAGTAGTAATAATACAGGAACAGATGAGGGGTGTAGTAGTAGTAGTAATAATACAGGAACAGATGAGGGGTGTAGTAGTAGTAGTAATAATACAGGAACAGATGAGGGGTGTAGTAGTAGTAATAACAATACAGGAACAGATGAGGGGTGTAGTAGTAGTAGTAATAATACAGGAACAGATGAGGGGTGTAGTAGTAGTAGTAATAATACAGGAACAGATGAGGGGTGTAGTAGTAGTAGTAATAATACAGGAACAGATGAGGGGTGTAGTAGTAGTAGTAATAATACAGGAACAGATGAGGGGTGTAGTAGTAATAGTAATAATACAGGAACAGATGAGGGGTGTAGTAGTAGTAATAATACAGGAACAGATGAGGGGTGTAGTAGTAGTAGTAATAATACAGGAACAAATGAGGGGTGCAGTAGTAGTAGTAATAATACAGGTACAGATGAGGGGTGTAGTAGTAGTAGTAGTAATAATACAGGTACAGATGAGGGGTGTAGTAGTAGTAATAATACAGGAACAGATGAGGGGTGTAGTAGTAGTAATAATACAGGAACAGATGAGGGGTGTAGTAGTAGTAGTAATAATACAGGAACAGATGAGGGGTGTAGTAGTAGTAGTAATAATACAGGAACAGATGAGGGGTGTAGTAGTAGTAATAATACAGGAACCGATGAGGGGTGTAGTAGTAGTAGTAATAATACAGGAACAGATGAGGGGTGTAGTAGTAGTAATACAGGAACAGATGAGGGGTGTAGTAGTAGTAGTAATAATACAGGAACAGATGAGGGGTGTAGTAGTAGTAGTAACAATACAGGAACAGATGAGGGGTGTAGTAGTAGTAATAATACAGGAACAGATGAGGGGTGTAGTAGTAGTAATAATAATAATACAGGAACAGATGAGAGGTGTAGTAGTAGTAATAATACAGGAACAGATGAGGGGTGTAGTAGTAGTAATAATACAGGAACAGATGAGGGGTGTAGTAGTAGTAATACAGGAACAGATGAGGGGTGTAGTAGTAGTAATAATAATACAGGAACAGATGAGGGGTGTAGTAGTAGTAATAATACAGGAACAGATGAGGGGTGTAGTAGTAGTAGTAATAATACAGGAACAGATGAGGGGTGCAGTAGTAGTAGTAACAATACAGGAACAGATGAGGGGTGTAGTAGTAGTAATAATAATACAGGAACAGATGAGAGGTGTAGTAGTAGTAGTAATAATACAGGAACAGATGAGGGGTGTAGTAGTAGTAATAACAATACAGGAACAGATGAGGGGTGTAGTAGTAGTAATAATAATAATACAGGAACAGATGAGAGGTGTAGTAGTAGTAATAATACAGGAACAGATGAGGGGTGTAGTAGTAGTAATAATACAGGAACAGATGAGGGGTGTAGTAGTAGTAGTAATAATAATAATACAGGAACAGATGAGGGGTGTAGTAGTAGTAGTAATACAGGAACAGATGAGGGGTGTAGTAGTAGTAATAATACAGGAACAGATGAGGGGTGTAGTAGTAGTAATACAGGAACAGATGAGGGGTGTAGTAGTAGTAATACAGGAACAGATGAGGGGTGTAGTAGTAGTAATAATAATACAGGAACAGATGAGGGGAGTAGTAGTAGTAGTAATAATACAGGAACAGATGAGGGTTGTAGTAGTGGTAGTAATAATACAGGAACAGATGAGGGGTGTAGTAGTAGTAATAATACAGGAACAGATGAGGGGTGTAGTAGTAGTAGTAATAATACAGGAACAGATGAGGGGTGTAGTAGTAGTAGTAATAATACAGGAACAGATGAGGGGTGTAGTAGTAGTAATAATAATACAGGAACAGATGAGGGGAGTAGTAGTAGTAGTAATAATACAGGAACAGATGAGGGGTGTAGTAGTAGTAGTAGTAATAATACAGGAACAGATGAGGGGTGTAGTAGTAGTAATAATACAGGAACAGATGAGGGGTGTAGTAGTAGTAGTAATAATACAGGAACAGATGAGGGGTGTAGTAGTAGTAATAATACAGGAACAGATGAGGGGTGTAGTAGTAGTAATAATACAGGAACAGATGAGGGGTGTAGTAGTAGTAGTAATAATACAGGAACAGATGAGGGGTGTAGTAGTAGTAGTAATAATACAGGAACAGATGAGGGGTGTAGTAGTAGTAGTAGTAATAATACAGGAACAGATGAGGGGTGTAGTAGTAGTAGTAATAATACAGGTATAGATGAGGGGTGTAGTAGTAGTAGTAATAATACAGGAACAGATGAGGGGTGTAGTAGTAGTAGTAATAATACAGGAACAGATGAGGGGTGTAGTAGTAGTAATAATACAGGAACAGATGAGGGGTGTAGTAGTAGTAATAATACAGGAACAGATGAGGGGTGTAGTAGTAGTAGTAATAATACAGGAACAGATGAGGGGAGTAGTAGTAGTAGTAATAATACAGGAACAGATGAGGGGTGTAGTAGTAATAATACAGGAACAGATGAGGGGTGTAGTAGTAGTAGTAATAATACAGGAACAGATGAGGGGTGTAGTAGTAGTAGTAATAATACAGGAACAGATGAGGGGTGTAGTAGTAGTAGTAGTAATAATACAGGAACAGATGAGGGGTGTAGTAGTAGTAGTAATAATACAGGTATAGATGAGGGGTGTAGTAGTAGTAATAATAATACAGGAACAGATGAGGGGTGTAGTAGTAGTAGTAATAATACAGGAACAGATGAGGGGTGTAGTAGTAGTAGTAATAATACAGGAACAGATGAGGGGTGTAGTAGTAGTAATAATACAGGAACAGATGAGGGTTGTAGTAGTGGTAGTAATAATACAGGAACAGATGAGGGGTGTAGTAGTAGTAATAATACAGGAACAGATGAGGGGTGTAGTAGTAGTAGTAATAATACAGGAACAGATGAGGGGTGTAGTAGTAGTAGTAATAATACAGGAACAGATGAGGGGTGTAGTAGTAGTAGTAATAATACAGGAACAGATGAGGGGTGTAGTAGTAGTAATAATACAGGAACAGATGAGGGGTGTAGTAGTAGTAATAATACAGGAACAGATGAGGGGTGTAGTAGTAGTAGTAATAATAATACAGGAACAGATGAGGGGTGTAGTAGTAGTAGTAATAATACAGGAACAGATGAGGGGTGTAGTAGTAGTAGTAGTAATAATACAGGAACAGATGAGGGGTGTAGTAGTAGTAGTAGTAATAATACAGGAACAGATGAGGGGTGTAGTAGTAGTAGTAGTAATAATACAGGAACAGATGAGGGGTGTAGTAGTAATAATACAGGAACAGATGAGGGGTGTAGTAGTAGTAGTAATAATACAGGAACAGATGAGGGGTGTAGTAGTAGTAATAATACAGGAACAGATGAGGGGTGTAGTAGTAGTAGTAGTAATAGTACAGGTACAGATGAGGGGTGTAGTAGTAGTAGTAATACAGGAACAGATGAGGGGTGTAGTAGTAGTAGTAATAATACAGGAACAGATGAGGGGTGTAGTAGTAGTAGTAATAATACAGGAACAGATGAGGGGTGTAGTAGTAGTAGTAGTAATAATACAGGAACAGATGAGGGGTGTAGTAGTAGTAGTAATAATACAGGAACAGATGAGGGGTGTAGTAGTAGTAATAATACAGGAACAGATGAGGGGTGTAGTAGTAGTAATAATACAGGAACAGATGAGGGGTGTAGTAGTAGTAGTAATAATACAGGAACAGATGAGGGGTGTAGTAGTAGTAGTAATAATACAGGAACAGATGAGGGGTGTAGTAGTAGTAGTAGTAATAATACAGGAACAGATGAGGGGTGTAGTAGTAGTAATAATACAGGAACAGATGAGGGGTGTAGTAGTAGTAATAATACAGGAACAGATGAGGGGTGTAGTAGTAGTAGTAGTAATAATACAGGAACAGATGAGGGTTGTAGTAGTAGTAGTAATAATACAGGAACAGATGAGGGGTGTAGTAGTAGTAATAATACAGGAACAGATGAGGGGTGTAGTAGTAGTAATAATACAGGAACAGATGAGGGGTGTAGTAGTAGTAGTAGTAATAATACAGGAACAGATGAGGGGTGTAGTAGTAGTAATAATACAGGAACAGATGAGGGGTGTAGTAGTAATAATACAGGAACAGATGAGGGGTGTAGTAGTAGTAGTAATAATACAGGAACAGATGAGGGGTGTAGTAGTAATAATACAGGAACAGATGAGGGGTGTAGTAGTAGTAGTAGTAATAATACAGGAACAGATGAGGGGTGTAGTAGTAGTAGTAGTAATAATACAGGAACAGATGAGGGGTGTAGTAGTAGTAGTAATAATACAGGAACAGATGAGGGGTGTAGTAGTAGTAGTAATAATACAGGAACAGATGAGGGGTGTAGTAGTAGTAATAATAATACAGGAACAGATGAGGGGTGTAGTAGTAGTAGTAGTAATAATACAGGAACAGATGAGGGGTGTAGTAGTAGTAGTAATAATACAGGAACAGATGAGGGGTGTAGTAGTAGTAATAATACAGGAACAGATGAGGGGTGTAGTAGTAGTAGTAATACAGGAACAGATGAGGGGTGTAGTAGTAGTAGTAATAATACAGGAACAGATGAGGGGTGCAGTAGTAGTAGTAGTAATACAGGAACAGATGAGGGGTGTAGTAGTAGTAATAATACAGGAACAGATGAGGGGTGTAGTAGTAGTAGTAATAATACAGGAACAGATGAGGGGTGTAGTAGTAATAATACAGGAACAGATGAGGGGTGTAGTAGTAGTAATAATACAGGAACAGATGAGGGGTGTAGTAGTAGTAATAATACAGGAACAGATGAGGGGTGTAGTAGTAGTAGTAGTAATAATACAGGAACAGATGAGGGGTGTAGTAGTAGTAGTAGTAATAATACAGGAACAGATGAGGGGTGTAGTAGTAGTAGTAATAATACAGGAACAGATGAGGGGTGTAGTAGTAGTAGTAGTAATAATACAGGTACAGATGAGGGGTGTAGTAGTAGTAATAATACAGGAACAGATGAGGGGTGTAGTAGTAGTAATAATAATACAGGAACAGATGAGGGGTGTAGTAGTAGTAATAATACAGGAACAGATGAGGGGTGTAGTAGTAGTAGTAATACAGGAACAGATGAGGGGTGTAGTAGTAGTAATAATACAGGAACAGATGAGGGGTGTAGTAGTAGTAGTAGTAATAATACAGGAACAGATGAGGGGTGTAGTAGTAGTAGTAATAATACAGGAACAGATGAGGGGTGTAGTAGTAGTAATAATACAGGAACAGATGAGGGGTGTAGTAGTAGTAGTAATACAGGAACAGATGAGGGGTGTAGTAGTAGTAGTAATAATACAGGAACAGATGAGGGGTGTAGTAGTAATAATACAGGAACAGATGAGGGGTGTAGTAGTAGTAGTAATAATACAGGAACAGATGAGGGGTGTAGTAGTAGTAGTAATAATACAGGAACAGATGAGGGGTGTAGTAGTAGTAGTAATAATACAGGAACAGATGAGGGGTGTAGTAGTAGTAGTAGTAATACAGGAACAGATGAGGGGTGTAGTAGTAGTAGTAATAATACAGGAACAGATGAGGGGTGTAGTAGTAGTAGTAATAATACAGGAACAGATGAGGGGTGTAGTAGTAGTAGTAGTAGTAATAATACAGGAACAGATGAGGGGTGTAGTAGTAGTAATAATACAGGAACAGATGAGGGGTGTAGTAGTAGTAGTAATAATACAGGAACAGATGAGGGGTGTAGTAGTAGTAGTAATAATACAGGAACAGATGAGGGGTGTAGTAGTAGTAATAATACAGGAACAGATGAGGGGTGTAGTAGTAGTAGTAATAATACAGGAACAGATGAGGGGTGTAGTAGTAGTAGTAATAATACAGGAACAGATGAGGGGTGTAGTAGTAGTAATAATACAGGAACAGATGAGGGGTGTAGTAGTAGTAGTAATAATACAGGTATAGATGAGGGGTGTAGTAGTAGTAGTAATAATACAGGAACAGATGAGGGGTGTAGTAGTAGTAATAATACAGGAACAGATGAGGGGTGTAGTAGTAGTAGTAATAATACAGGTATAGATGAGGGGTGTAGTAGTAGTAGTAATAATACAGGAACAGATGAGGGGTGTAGTAGTAGTAGTAATAATACAGGAACAGATGAGGGGTGTAGTAGTAGTAGTAATAATACAGGAACAGATGAGGGGTGTAGTAGTAGTAGTAATAATACAGGTATAGATGAGGGGTGTAGTAGTAGTAGTAATAATACAGGAACAGATGAGGGGTGTAGTAGTAGTAATAATACAGGAACAGATGAGGGGTGTAGTAGTAATAATACAGGAACAGATGAGGGGTGTAGTAGTAGTAGTAATAATACAGGTATAGATGAGGGGTGTAGTAGTAGTAATAATAATACAGGAACAGATGAGGGGTGTAGTAGTAGTAATAATACAGGAACAGATGAGGGATGTAGTAGTAGTAGTAATAATACAGGAACAGATGAGGGGTGTAGTAGTAGTAGTAATAATACAGGAACAGATGAGGGGTGTAGTAGTAGTAGTAATAATACAGGAACAGATGAGGGGTGTAGTAGTAGTAGTAATAATACAGGAACAGATGAGGGGTGTAGTAGTAGTAGTAGTAATAATACAGGAACAGATGAGGGGTGTAGTAGTAGTAATAATACAGGAACAGATGAGGGGTGTAGTAGTAGTAGTAATAATACAGGAACAGATGAGGGGTGTAGTAGTAGTAATAATACAGGAACAGATGAGGGGTGTAGTAGTAGTAATAATACAGGAACAGATGAGGGGTGTAGTAGTAGTAATAATACAGGAACAGATGAGGGGTGTAGTAGTAGTAATACAGGAACAGATGAGGGGTGTAGTAGTAGTAATAATACAGGAACAGATGAGGGGTGTAGTAGTAGTAATAATAATACAGGAACAGATGAGGGGTGTAGTAGTAGTAATAATACAGGAACAGATGAGGGGTGTAGTAGTAGTAATAATACAGGAACAGATGAGGGGTGTAGTAGTAGTAGTAGTAATACATGAACAGATGAGGGGTGTAGTAGTAGTAGTAGTAATAATACAGGAACAGATGAGGGGTGTAGTAGTAGTAATAATACAGGAACAGATGAGGGGTGTAGTAGTAGTAATAATACAGGAACAGATGAGGGGTGTAGTAGTAGTAGTAATAATACAGGAACAGATGAGGGGTGTAGTAGTAGTAATAATACAGGAACAGATGAGGGGTGTAGTAGTAGTAGTAATAATACAGGTATAGATGAGGGGTGTAGTAGTAGTAGTAATAATACAGGAACAGATGAGGGGTGTAGTAGTAGTAGTAATAATACAGGAACAGATGAGGGGTGTAGTAGTAGTAATAATACAGGAACAGATGAGGGGTGTAGTAGTAGTAGTAATAATACAGGTATAGATGAGGGGTGTAGTAGTAGTAGTAATAATACAGGAACAGATGAGGGGTGTAGTAGTAGTAGTAATAATACAGGAACAGATGAGGGGTGTAGTAGTAGTAGTAATAATACAGGAACAGATGAGGGGTGTAGTAGTAGTAGTAATAATACAGGAACAGATGAGGGGTGTAGTAGTAGTAGTAATAATACAGGAACAGATGAGGGGTGTAGTAGTAGTAGTAATAATACAGGAACAGATGAGGGGTGTAGTAGTAGTAGTAGTAATAATACAGGAACAGATGAGGGGTGTAGTAGTAGTAGTAATAATACAGGAACAGATGAGGGGTGTAGTAGTAGTAATAATACAGGAACAGATGAGGGGTGTAGTAGTAGTAGTAATAATACAGGAACAGATGAGGGGTGTAGTAGTAGTAATAATACAGGAACAGATGAGGGGTGTAGTAGTAGTAGTAATAATACAGGAACAGATGAGGGGTGTAGTAGTAGTAGTAATAATACAGGAACAGATGAGGGGTGTAGTAGTAGTAATAATACAGGAACAGATGAGGGGTGTAGTAGTAGTAATAATACAGGAACAGATGAGGGGTGTAGTAGTAGTAGTAATAATACAGGAACAGATGAGGGGTGTAGTAGTAGTAATAATACAGGAACAGATGAGGGGTGTAGTAGTAGTAATAATACAGGAACAGATGAGGGGTGTAGTAGTAGTAATAATACAGGAACAGATGAGGGGTGTAGTAGTAGTAGTAATAATACAGGAACAGATGAGGGGTGTAGTAGTAGTAATAATACAGGAACAGATGAGGGGTGTAGTAGTAGTAATACAGGAACAGATGAGGGGTGTAGTAGTAGTAATAATACAGGAACAGATGAGGGGTGTAGTAGTAGTAGTAATAATACAGGAACAGATGAGGGGTGCAGTAGTAGTAGTAATAATACAGGAACAGATGAGGGGTGTAGTAGTAGTAATAATAATACAGGAACAGATGAGGGGTGTAGTAGTAGTAATAATACAGGAACAGATGAGGGGTGTAGTAGTAGTAGTAATACATGAACAGATGAGGGGTGTAGTAGTAGTAGTAGTAATAATACAGGAACAGATGAGGGGTGTAGTAGTAGTAATAATACAGGAACAGATGAGGGGTGTAGTAGTAGTAATAATACAGGAACAGATGAGGGGTGTAGTAGTAGTAGTAATAATACAGGAACAGATGAGGGGTGTAGTAGTAGTAATAATACAGGAACAGATGAGGGGTGTAGTAGTAGTAATAATAATACAGGAACAGATGAGGGGTGTAGTAGTAGTAGTAGTAATACAGGAACAGATGAGGGGTGTAGTAGTAGTAGTAATAATACAGGAACAGATGAGGGGTGTAGTAGTAGTAATAATACAGGAACAGATGAGGGGTGTAGTAGTAGTAATAATACAGGAACAGATGAGGGGTGTAGTAGTAGTAGTAATAATACAGGAACAGATGAGGGGTGTAGTAGTAGTAGTAGTAGTAATAATACAGGAACAGATGAGGGGTGTAGTAGTAGTAATACAGGAACAGATGAGGGGTGTAGTAGTAGTAATAATACAGGTATAGATGAGGGGTGTAGTAGTAGTAGTAATAATACAGGAACAGATGAGGGGTGTAGTAGTAGTAGTAATAATACAGGAATAGATGAGGGGTGTAGTAGTAGTAATAATACAGGAACAGATGAGGGGTGTAGTAGTAGTAATAATACAGGAACAGATGAGGGGTGTAGTAGTAGTAATAATACAGGAACAGATGAGGGGTGTAGTAGTAGTAGTAATAATACAGGAACAAATGAGGGGTGCAGTAGTAGTAGTAATAATACAGGTACAGATGAGGGGTGTAGTAGTAGTAGTAGTAATAATAATACAGGAACAGATGAGGGGTGTAGTAGTAGTAGTAATAATAATACAGGAACAGATGAGGGGTGTAGTAGTAGTAATAATACAGGAACAGATGAGGGGTGTAGTAGTAGTAATAATACAGGAACAGATGAGGGGTGTAGTAGTAGTAATAATACAGGAACAGATGAGGGGTGTAGTAGTAGTAGTAATAATACAGGAACAGATGAGGGGTGTAGTAGTAGTAATAATACTGGAACAGATGAGGGGTGTAGTAGTAGTAGTAGTAATAATAATACAGGAACAGATGAGGGGTGTAGTAGTAGTAGTAATAATAATACAGGAACAGATGAGGGGTGTAGTAGTAGTAATAATACAGGAACAGATGAGGGGTGTAGTAGTAGTAGTAGTAGTAATAATACAGGAACAGATGAGGGGTGTAGTAGTAGTAGTAATAATACAGGAACAGATGAGGGGTGTAGTAGTAGTAATAATACAGGAACAGATGAGGGGTGCAGTAGTAGTAGTAATAATACAGGAACAAATGAGGGGTGCAGTAGTAGTAGTAATAATACAGGTACAGATGAGGGGTGTAGTAGTAGTAGTAGTAATAATACAGGTACAGATGAGGGGTGTAGTAGTAGTAATAATACAGGAACAGATGAGGGGTGTAGTAGTAGTAATAATACAGGAACAGATGAGGGGTGTAGTAGTAGTAGTAATAATACAGGAACAGATGAGGGGTGTAGTAGTAGTAGTAATAATACAGGAACAGATGAGGGGTGTAGTAGTAGTAATAATACAGGAACCGATGAGGGGTGTAGTAGTAGTAGTAATAATACAGGAACAGATGAGGGGTGTAGTAGTAGTAATACAGGAACAGATGAGGGGTGTAGTAGTAGTAGTAATAATACAGGAACAGATGAGGGGTGTAGTAGTAGTAGTAACAATACAGGAACAGATGAGGGGTGTAGTAGTAGTAATAACAATACAGGAACAGATGAGGGGTGTAGTAGTAGTAATAATAATAATACAGGAACAGATGAGAGGTGTAGTAGTAGTAATAATACAGGAACAGATGAGGGGTGTAGTAGTAGTAATAATACAGGAACAGATGAGGGGTGTAGTAGTAGTAATAATAATACAGGAACAGATGAGGGGTGTAGTAGTAGTAATAATACAGGAACAGATGAGGGGTGTAGTAGTAGTAGTAATACATGAACAGATGAGGGGTGTAGTAGTAGTAGTAGTAATAATACAGGAACAGATGAGGGGTGTAGTAGTAGTAATAATACAGGAACAGATGAGGGGTGTAGTAGTAGTAATAATACAGGAACAGATGAGGGGTGTAGTAGTAGTAGTAATAATACAGGTATAGATGAGGGGTGTAGTAGTAGTAGTAATAATACAGGAACAGATGAGGGGTGTAGTAGTAGTAGTAATAATACAGGAACAGATGAGGGGTGTAGTAGTAGTAATAATACAGGAACAGATGAGGGGTGTAGTAGTAGTAGTAATAATACAGGTATAGATGAGGGGTGTAGTAGTAGTAGTAATAATACAGGAACAGATGAGGGGTGTAGTAGTAGTAGTAATAATACAGGAACAGATGAGGGGTGTAGTAGTAGTAGTAATAATACAGGAACAGATGAGGGGTGCAGTAGTAGTAGTAATAATACAGGAACAGATGAGGGGTGTAGTAGTAGTAATAATACAGGAACAGATGAGGGGTGTAGTAGTAGTAGTAATAATACAGGAACAGATGAGGGGTGTAGTAGTAGTAGTAATAATACAGGAACAGATGAGGGGTGTAGTAGTAGTAGTAATAATAGAGGAACAGATGAGGGGTGTAGTAGTAGTAGTAATAATACAGGAACAGATGAGGGGTGTAGTAGTAGTAGTAGTAATAATACAGGAACAGATGAGGGGTGTAGTAGTAGTAGTAATAATACAGGAACAGATGAGGGGTGTAGTAGTAGTAATAATACAGGAACAGATGAGGGGTGTAGTAGTAGTAGTAATAATACAGGAACAGATGAGGGGTGTAGTAGTAGTAATAATACAGGAACAGATGAGGGGTGTAGTAGTAGTAGTAATAATACAGGAACAGATGAGGGGTGTAGTAGTAGTAGTAATAATACAGGAACAGATGAGGGGTGTAGTAGTAGTAATAATACAGGAACAGATGAGGGGTGTAGTAGTAGTAATAATACAGGAACAGATGAGGGGTGTAGTAGTAGTAGTAATAATACAGGAACAGATGAGGGGTGTAGTAGTAGTAATAATACAGGAACAGATGAGGGGTGTAGTAGTAGTAATAATACAGGAACAGATGTGGGGTGTAGTAGTAGTAATAATACAGGAACAGATGAGGGGTGTAGTAGTAGTAATACAGGAACAGATGAGGGGTGTAGTAGTAGTAATAATACAGGAACAGATGAGGGGTGTAGTAGTAGTAATAATAATACAGGAACAGATGAGGGGTGTAGTAGTAGTAATAATACAGGAACAGATGAGGGGTGTAGTAGTAGTAGTAATACATGAACAGCTGAGGCGTGTAGTAGTAGTAGTAGTAATAATACAGGAACAGATGAGGGGTGTAGTAGTAGTAATAATACAGGAACAGATGAGGGGTGTAGTAGTAGTAATAATACAGGAACAGATGAGGGGTGTAGTAGTAGTAGTAATAATACAGGAACAGATGAGGGGTGTAGTAGTAGTAATAATACAGGAACAGATGAGGGGTGTAGTAGTAGTAATAATAATACAGGAACAGATGAGGGGTGTAGTAGTAGTAGTAATAATAATACAGGAACAGATGAGGGGTGTAGTAGTAGTAGTAGTAATACAGGAACAGATGAGGGGTGTAGTAGTAGTAGTAATAATACAGGAACAGATGAGGGGTGTAGTAGTAGTAATAATACAGGAACAGATGAGGGGTGTAGTAGTAGTAATAATACAGGAACAGATGAGGGGTGTAGTAGTAGTAGTAATAATACAGGAACAGATGAGGGGTGTAGTAGTAGTAGTAGTAGTAATAATACAGGAACAGATGAGGGGTGTAGTAGTAGTAGTAATAATACAGGTACAGATGAGGGGTGTAGTAGTAGTAATAATACAGGAACAGATGAGGGGTGTAGTAGTAGTAGTAGTAATAATAATACAGGAACAGATGAGGGGTGTAGTAGTAGTAGTAATAATAATACAGGAACAGATGAGGGGTGTAGTAGTAGTAATAATACAGGAACAGATGAGGGGTGTAGTAGTAGTAATAATACAGGAACAGATGAGGGGTGTAGTAGTAGTAATAATACAGGAACAGATGAGGGGTGTAGTAGTAGTAGTAATAATACAGGAACAAATGAGGGGTGCAGTAGTAGTAGTAATAATACAGGTACAGATGAGGGGTGTAGTAGTAGTAGTAGTAATAATAATACAGGAACAGATGAGGGGTGTAGTAGTAGTAGTAATAATAATACAGGAACAGATGAGGGGTGTAGTAGTAGTAATAATACAGGAACAGATGAGGGGTGTAGTAGTAGTAATAATACAGGAACAGATGAGGGGTGTAGTAGTAGTAGTAATAATACAGGTATAGATGAGGGGTGTAGTAGTAGTAGTAATAATACAGGAACAGATGAGGGGTGTAGTAGTAGTAGTAATAATACAGGAACAGATGAGGGGTGTAGTAGTAGTAATAATACAGGAACAGATGAGGGGTGTAGTAGTAGTAGTAGTAATAATAATACAGGAACAGATGAGGGGTGTAGTAGTAGTAGTAATAATAATACAGGAACAGATGAGGGGTGTAGTAGTAGTAATAATACAGGAACAGATGAGGGGTGTAGTAGTAGTAGTAGTAGTAATAATACAGGAACAGATGAGGGGTGTAGTAGTAGTAGTAGTAGTAATAATACAGGAACAGATGAGGGGTGTAGTAGTAGTAGTAATAATACAGGAACAGATGAGGGGTGCAGTAGTAGTAGTAATAATACAGGTACAGATGAGGGGTGTAGTAGTAGTAGTAGTAATAATACAGGTACAGATGAGGGGTGTAGTAGTAGTAATAATACAGGAACAGATGAGGGGTGTAGTAGTAGTAATAATACAGGAACAGATGAGGGGTGTAGTAGTAGTAGTAATAATACAGGAACAGATGAGGGGTGTAGTAGTAGTAGTAATAATACAGGAACAGATGAGGGGTGTAGTAGTAGTAATAATACAGGAACCGATGAGGGGTGTAGTAGTAGTAGTAATAATACAGGAACAGATGAGGGGTGTAGTAGTAGTAATACAGGAACAGATGAGGGGTGTAGTAGTAGTAGTAATAATACAGGAACAGATGAGGGGTGTAGTAGTAGTAGTAACAATACAGGAACAGATGAGGGGTGTAGTAGTAGTAATAACAATACAGGAACAGATGAGGGGTGTAGTAGTAGTAATAATAATAATACAGGAACAGATGAGAGGTGTAGTAGTAGTAATAATACAGGAACAGATGAGGGGTGTAGTAGTAGTAATAATACAGGAACAGATGAGGGGTGTAGTAGTAGTAATACAGGAACAGATGAGGGGTGTAGTAGTAGTAGTAATAATACAGGAACAGATGAGGGGTGTAGTAGTAGTAATAATAATACAGGAACAGATGAGGGGTGTAGTAGTAGTAGTAATAATACAGGAACAGATGAGGGGTGTAGTAGTAGTAATAATAATACAGGAACAGATGAGAGGTGTAGTAGTAGTAGTAATAATACAGGAACAGATGAGGGGTGTAGTAGTAGTAATAACAATACAGGAACAGATGAGGGGTGTAGTAGTAGTAATAATAATAATACAGGAACAGATGAGAGGTGTAGTAGTAGTAATAATACAGGAACAGATGAGGGGTGTAGTAGTAGTAATAATACAGGAACAGATGAGGGGTGTAGTAGTAGTAGTAATAATAATAATACAGGAACAGATGAGGGGTGTAGTAGTAGTAGTAATACAGGAACAGATGAGGGGTGTAGTAGTAGTAATACAGGAACAGATGAGGGGTGTAGTAGTAGTAATAATAATACAGGAACAGATGAGGGGAGTAGTAGTAGTAGTAATAATACAGGAACAGATGAGGGTTGTAGTAGTGGTAGTAATAATACAGGAACAGATGAGGGGTGTAGTAGTAGTAATAATACAGGAACAGATGAGGGGTGTAGTAGTAGTAGTAATAATACAGGAACAGATGAGGGGTGTAGTAGTAGTAGTAATAATACAGGAACAGATGAGGGGTGTAGTAGTAGTAGTAATAATACAGGAACAGATGAGGGGTGTAGTAGTAGTAATAATAATACAGGAACAGATGAGGGGTGTAGTAGTAGTAGTAATAATACAGGAACAGATGAGGGGTGTAGTAGTAGTAATAATACAGGAACAGATGAGGGGTGTAGTAGTAGTAATAATACAGGAACAGATGAGGGGTGTAGTAGTAGTAGTAGTAATAATACAGGAACAGATGAGGGGTGTAGTAGTAGTAGTAATAATACAGGAACAGATGAGGGGTGTAGTAGTAGTAATAATACAGGAACAGATGAGGGGTGTAGTAGTAGTAATAATACAGGAACAGATGAGGGGTGTAGTAGTAGTAGTAGTAATAATACAGGAACAGATGAGGGGTGTAGTAGTAGTAATAATACAGGAACAGATGAGGGGTGTAGTAGTAGTAATAATACAGGAACAGATGAGGGGTGTAGTAGTAGTAGTAATAATACAGGAACAGATGAGGGGAGTAGTAGTAGTAGTAATAATACAGGAACAGATGAGGGGTGTAGTAGTAATAATACAGGAACAGATGAGGGGTGTAGTAGTAGTAGTAATAATACAGGAACAGATGAGGGGTGTAGTAGTAGTAGTAATAATACAGGAACAGATGAGGGGTGTAGTAGTAGTAGTAATAATACAGGAACAGATGAGGGGTGTAGTAGTAGTAGTAATAATACAGGAACAGATGAGGGGTGTAGTAGTAGTAATAATACAGGAACAGATGAGGGTTGTAGTAGTGGTAGTAATAATACAGGAACAGATGAGGGGTGTAGTAGTAGTAATAATACAGGAACAGATGAGGGGTGTAGTAGTAGTAGTAATAATACAGGAACAGATGAGGGGTGTAGTAGTAGTAGTAATAATACAGGAACAGATGAGGGGTGTAGTAGTAGTAGTAATAATACAGGAACAGATGAGGGGTGTAGTAGTAGTAATAATACAGGAACAGATGAGGGGTGTAGTAGTAGTAATAATACAGGAACAGATGAGGGGTGTAGTAGTAGTAGTAATAATAATACAGGAACAGATGAGGGGTGTAGTAGTAGTAGTAATAATACAGGAACAGATGAGGGGTGTAGTAGTAGTAGTAGTAATAATACAGGAACAGATGAGGGGTGTAGTAGTAGTAGTAGTAATAATACAGGAACAGATGAGGGGTGTAGTAGTAGTAGTAGTAATAATACAGGAACAGATGAGGGGTGTAGTAGTAATAATACAGGAACAGATGAGGGGTGTAGTAGTAGTAGTAATAATACAGGAACAGATGAGGGGTGCAGTAGTAGTAATAATACAGGAACAGATGAGGGGTGTAGTAGTAGTAGTAGTAATAGTACAGGTACAGATGAGGGGTGTAGTAGTAGTAGTAATACAGGAACAGATGAGGGGTGTAGTAGTAGTAGTAATAATACAGGAACAGATGAGGGGTGTAGTAGTAGTAGTAATAATACAGGAACAGATGAGGGGTGTAGTAGTAGTAATAATACAGGAACAGATGAGGGGTGTAGTAGTAGTAGTAATAATAATACAGGAACAGATGAGGGGTGTAGTAGTAGTAGTAATAATACAGGAACAGATGAGGGGTGTAGTAGTAGTAGTAGTAATAATACAGGAACAGATGAGGGGTGTAGTAGTAGTAGTAGTAATAATACAGGAACAGATGAGGGGTGTAGTAGTAGTAGTAGTAATAATACAGGAACAGATGAGGGGTGTAGTAGTAATAATACAGGAACAGATGAGGGGTGTAGTAGTAGTAGTAATAATACAGGAACAGATGAGGGGTGCAGTAGTAGTAATAATACAGGAACAGATGAGGGGTGTAGTAGTAGTAGTAGTAATAGTACAGGTACAGATGAGGGGTGTAGTAGTAGTAGTAATACAGGAACAGATGAGGGGTGTAGTAGTAGTAGTAATAATACAGGAACAGATGAGGGGTGTAGTAGTAGTAGTAATAATACAGGAACAGATGAGGGGTGTAGTAGTAGTAGTAATAATACAGGAACAGATGAGGGGTGTAGTAGTAGTAGTAGTAATAATACAGGAACAGATGAGGGGTGTAGTAGTAGTAGTAATAATACAGGAACAGATGAGGGGTGTAGTAGTAGTAATAATACAGGAACAGATGAGGGGTGTAGTAGTAGTAATAATACAGGAACAGATGAGGGGTGTAGTAGTAGTAGTAATAATACAGGAACAGATGAGGGGTGTAGTAGTAGTAGTAATAATACAGGAACAGATGAGGGGTGTAGTAGTAGTAGTAGTAATAATACAGGAACAGATGAGGGGTGTAGTAGTAGTAATAATACAGGAACAGATGAGGGGTGTAGTAGTAGTAATAATACAGGAACAGATGAGGGGTGTAGTAGTAGTAGTAGTAATAATACAGGAACAGATGAGGGTTGTAGTAGTAGTAGTAATAATACAGGAACAGATGAGGGGTGTAGTAGTAGTAATAATACAGGAACAGATGAGGGGTGTAGTAGTAGTAGTAGTAATAATACAGGAACAGATGAGGGGTGTAGTAGTAGTAATAATACAGGAACAGATGAGGGGTGTAGTAGTAATAATACAGGAACAGATGAGGGGTGTAGTAGTAGTAGTAATAATACAGGAACAGATGAGGGGTGTAGTAGTAATAATACAGGAACAGATGAGGGGTGTAGTAGTAGTAGTAGTAATAATACAGGAACAGATGAGGGGTGTAGTAGTAGTAGTAGTAATAATACAGGAACAGATGAGGGGTGTAGTAGTAGTAGTAATAATACAGGAACAGATGAGGGGTGTAGTAGTAGTAGTAATAATACAGGAACAGATGAGGGGTGTAGTAGTAGTAATAATAATACAGGAACAGATGAGGGGTGTAGTAGTAGTAGTAGTAATAATACAGGAACAGATGAGGGGTGTAGTAGTAGTAGTAATAATACAGGAACAGATGAGGGGTGTAGTAGTAGTAGTAGTAGTAATACAGGAACAGATGAGGGGTGTAGTAGTAGTAGTAGTAATAATACAGGAACAGATGAGGGGTGTAGTAGTAGTAGTAATAATACAGGAACAGATGAGGGGTGTAGTAGTAGTAATAATACAGGAACAGATGAGGGGTGTAGTAGTAGTAGTAATACAGGAACAGATGAGGGGTGTAGTAGTAGTAGTAATAATACAGGAACAGATGAGGGGTGCAGTAGTAGTAGTAGTAATACAGGAACAGATGAGGGGTGTAGTAGTAGTAATAATACAGGAACAGATGAGGGGTGTAGTAGTAGTAGTAATAATACAGGAACAGATGAGGGGTGTAGTAGTAATAATACAGGAACAGATGAGGGGTGTAGTAGTAGTAATAATACAGGAACAGATGAGGGGTGTAGTAGTAGTAATAATACAGGAACAGATGAGGGGTGTAGTAGTAGTAGTAGTAATAATACAGGAACAGATGAGGGGTGTAGTAGTAGTAGTAGTAATAATACAGGAACAGATGAGGGGTGTAGTAGTAGTAGTAATAATACAGGAACAGATGAGGGGTGTAGTAGTAGTAGTAGTAATAATACAGGTACAGATGAGGGGTGTAGTAGTAGTAATAATACAGGAACAGATGAGGGGTGTAGTAGTAGTAATAATAATACAGGAACAGATGAGGGGTGTAGTAGTAGTAATAATACAGGAACAGATGAGGGGTGTAGTAGTAGTAGTAGTAATAATACAGGAACAGATGAGGGGTGTAGTAGTAGTAATAATACAGGAACAGATGAGGGGTGTAGTAGTAATAATACAGGAACAGATGAGGGGTGTAGTAGTAGTAGTAGTAATAATACAGGAACAGATGAGGGGTGTAGTAGTAGTAGTAATAATACAGGAACAGATGAGGGGTGTAGTAGTAGTAATAATACAGGAACAGATGAGGGGTGTAGTAGTAGTAGTAATACAGGAACAGATGAGGGGTGTAGTAGTAGTAGTAATAATACAGGAACAGATGAGGGGTGTAGTAGTAATAATACAGGAACAGATGAGGGGTGTAGTAGTAGTAGTAATAATACAGGAACAGATGAGGGGTGTAGTAGTAGTAGTAATAATACAGGAACAGATGAGGGGTGTAGTAGTAGTAGTAATAATACAGGAACAGATGAGGGGTGTAGTAGTAGTAGTAGTAATACAGGAACAGATGAGGGGTGTAGTAGTAGTAGTAATAATACAGGAACAGATGAGGGGTGTAGTAGTAGTAGTAATAATACAGGAACAGATGAGGGGTGTAGTAGTAGTAGTAGTAGTAATAATACAGGAACAGATGAGGGGTGTAGTAGTAGTAATAATACAGGAACAGATGAGGGGTGTAGTAGTAGTAGTAATAATACAGGAACAGATGAGGGGTGTAGTAGTAGTAGTAATAATACAGGAACAGATGAGGGGTGTAGTAGTAGTAATAATACAGGAACAGATGAGGGGTGTAGTAGTAGTAGTAATAATACAGGAACAGATGAGGGGTGTAGTAGTAGTAGTAATAATACAGGAACAGATGAGGGGTGTAGTAGTAGTAATAATACAGGAACAGATGAGGGGTGTAGTAGTAGCAGTAATAATACAGGTATAGATGAGGGGTGTAGTAGTAGTAGTAATAATACAGGAACAGATGAGGGGTGTAGTAGTAGTAATAATAATACAGGAACAGATGAGGGGTGTAGTAGTAGTAATAATACAGGAACAGATGAGGGATGTAGTAGTAGTAGTAATAATACAGGAACAGATGAGGGGTGTAGTAGTAGTAGTAATAATACAGGAACAGATGAGGGGTGTAGTAGTAGTAGTAATAATACAGGAACAGATGAGGGGTGTAGTAGTAGTAGTAATAATACAGGAACAGATGAGGGGTGTAGTAGTAGTAGTAGTAATAATACAGGAACAGATGAGGGGTGTAGTAGTAGTAATAATACAGGAACAGATGAGGGGTGTAGTAGTAGTAGTAATAATACAGGAACAGATGAGGGGTGTAGTAGTAGTAATAATACAGGAACAGATGAGGGGTGTAGTAGTAGTAATAATACAGGAACAGATGAGGGGTGTAGTAGTAGTAATAATACAGGAACAGATGAGGGGTGTAGTAGTAGTAATACAGGAACAGATGAGGGGTGTAGTAGTAGTAATAATACAGGAACAGATGAGGGGTGTAGTAGTAGTAATAATAATACAGGAACAGATGAGGGGTGTAGTAGTAGTAATAATACAGGAACAGATGAGGGGTGTAGTAGTAGTAGTAATACATGAACAGATGAGGGGTGTAGTAGTAGTAGTAGTAATAATACAGGAACAGATGAGGGGTGTAGTAGTAGTAATAATACAGGAACAGATGAGGGGTGTAGTAGTAGTAATAATACAGGAACAGATGAGGGGTGTAGTAGTAGTAGTAATAATACAGGAACAGATGAGGGGTGTAGTAGTAGTAATAATACAGGAACAGATGAGGGGTGTAGTAGTAGTAGTAATAATACAGGTATAGATGAGGGGTGTAGTAGTAGTAGTAATAATACAGGAACAGATGAGGGGTGTAGTAGTAGTAGTAATAATACAGGAACAGATGAGGGGTGTAGTAGTAGTAATAATACAGGAACAGATGAGGGGTGTAGTAGTAGTAGTAATAATACAGGTATAGATGAGGGGTGTAGTAGTAGTAGTAATAATACAGGAACAGATGAGGGGTGTAGTAGTAGTAGTAATAATACAGGAACAGATGAGGGGTGTAGTAGTAGTAGTAGTAATAATACAGGAACAGATGAGGGGTGTAGTAGTAGTAGTAATAATACAGGAACAGATGAGGGGTGTAGTAGTAGTAATAATACAGGAACAGATGAGGGGTGTAGTAGTAGTAGTAATAATACAGGAACAGATGAGGGGTGTAGTAGTAGTAATAATACAGGAACAGATGAGGGGTGTAGTAGTAGTAGTAATAATACAGGAACAGATGAGGGGTGTAGTAGTAGTAGTAATAATACAGGAACAGATGAGGGGTGTAGTAGTAGTAATAATACAGGAACAGATGAGGGGTGTAGTAGTAGTAATAATACAGGAACAGATGAGGGGTGTAGTAGTAGTAGTAATAATACAGGAACAGATGAGGGGTGTAGTAGTAGTAATAATACAGGAACAGATGAGGGGTGTAGTAGTAGTAATAATACAGGAACAGATGAGGGGTGTAGTAGTAGTAATAATACAGGAACAGATGAGGGGTGTAGTAGTAGTAGTAATAATACAGGAACAGATGAGGGGTGTAGTAGTAGTAATAATACAGGAACAGATGAGGGGTGTAGTAGTAGTAATACAGGAACAGATGAGGGGTGTAGTAGTAGTAATAATACAGGAACAGATGAGGGGTGTAGTAGTAGTAATAATAATACAGGAACAGATGAGGGGTGTAGTAGTAGTAATAATACAGGAACAGATGAGGGGTGTAGTAGTAGTAGTAATACATGAACAGATGAGGGGTGTAGTAGTAGTAGTAGTAATAATACAGGAACAGATGAGGGGTGTAGTAGTAGTAATAATACAGGAACAGATGAGGGGTGTAGTAGTAGTAATAATACAGGAACAGATGAGGGGTGTAGTAGTAGTAGTAATAATACAGGAACAGATGAGGGGTGTAGTAGTAGTAATAATACAGGAACAGATGAGGGGTGTAGTAGTAGTAGTAATAATAATACAGGAACAGATGAGGGGTGTAGTAGTAGTAGTAGTAATACAGGAACAGATGAGGGGTGTAGTAGTAGTAGTAATAATACAGGAACAGATGAGGGGTGTAGTAGTAGTAATAATACAGGAACAGATGAGGGGTGTAGTAGTAGTAATAATACAGGAACAGATGAGGGGTGTAGTAGTAGTAGTAATAATACAGGAACAGATGAGGGGTGTAGTAGTAGTAGTAGTAGTAATAATACAGGAACAGATGAGGGGTGTAGTAGTAGTAGTAATAATACAGGTACAGATGAGGGGTGTAGTAGTAGTAGTAGTAATAATAATACAGGAACAGATGAGGGGTGTAGTAGTAGTAGTAATAATAATACAGGAACAGATGAGGGGTGTAGTAGTAGTAATAATACAGGAACAGATGAGGGGTGTAGTAGTAGTAATAATACAGGAACAGATGAGGGGTGTAGTAGTAGTAATAATACAGGAACAGATGAGGGGTGTAGTAGTAGTAGTAATAATACAGGAACAGATGAGGGGTGTAGTAGTAGTAGTAGTAGTAATAATACAGGAACAGATGAGGGGTGTAGTAGTAGTAGTAATAATACAGGTACAGATGAGGGGTGTAGTAGTAGTAGTAGTAATAATAATACAGGAACAGATGAGGGGTGTAGTAGTAGTAGTAATAATAATACAGGAACAGATGAGGGGTGTAGTAGTAGTAATAATACAGGAACAGATGAGGGGTGTAGTAGTAGTAATAATACAGGAACAGATGAGGGGTGTAGTAGTAGTAATAATACAGGAACAGATGAGGGGTGTAGTAGTAGTAGTAATAATACAGGAACAGATGAGGGGTGTAGTAGTAGTAATAATACTGGAACAGATGAGGGGTGTAGTAGTAGTAGTAGTAATAATAATACAGGAACAGATGAGGGGTGTAGTAGTAGTAATAATACAGGAACAGATGAGGGGTGTAGTAGTAGTAGTAATAATAATACAGGAACAGATGAGGGGTGTAGTAGTAGTAATAATACAGGAACAGATGAGGGGTGTAGTAGTAGTAGTAGTAGTAATAATACAGGAACAGATGAGGGGTGTAGTAGTAGTAGTAGTAGTAATAATACAGGAACAGATGAGGGGTGTAGTAGTAGTAATAATACAGGAACAGATGAGGGGTGTAGTAGTAGTAGTAATAATACAGGAACAAATGAGGGGTGCAGTAGTAGTAGTAATAATACAGGTACAGATGAGGGGTGTAGTAGTAGTAGTAGTAATAATACAGGTACAGATGAGGGGTGTAGTAGTAGTAATAATACAGGAACAGATGAGGGGTGTAGTAGTAGTAATAATACAGGAACAGATGAGGGGTGTAGTAGTAGTAGTAATAATACAGGAACAGATGAGGGGTGTAGTAGTAGTAGTAATAATACAGGAACAGATGAGGGGTGTAGTAGTAGTAATAATACAGGAACAGATGAGGGGTGTAGTAGTAGTAGTAATAATACAGGAACAGATGAGGGGTGTAGTAGTAGTAATACAGGAACAGATGAGGGGTGTAGTAGTAGTAGTAATAATACAGGAACAGATGAGGGGTGTAGTAGTAGTAGTAACAATACAGGAACAGATGAGGGGTGTAGTAGTAGTAATAACAATACAGGAACAGATGAGGGGTGTAGTAGTAGTAATAATAATAATACAGGAACAGATGAGGGGTGTAGTAGTAGTAATAATACAGGAACAGATGAGGGGTGTAGTAGTAGTAATAATACAGGAACAGATGAGGGGTGTAGTAGTAGTAATACAGGAACAGATGAGGGGTGTAGTAGTAGTAGTAATAATACAGGAACAGATGAGGGGTGTAGTAGTAGTAATAATAATACAGGAACAGATGAGGGGTGTAGTAGTAGTAGTAATAATACAGGAACAGATGAGGGGTGCAGTAGTAGTAGTAACAATACAGGAACAGATGAGGGGTGTAGTAGTAGTAATAATAATACAGGAACAGATGAGAGGTGTAGTAGTAGTAGTAATAATACAGGAACAGATGAGGGGTGTAGTAGTAGTAATAACAATACAGGAACAGATGAGGGGTGTAGTAGTAGTAATAATAATAATACAGGAACAGATGAGAGGTGTAGTAGTAGTAATAATACAGGAACAGATGAGGGGTGTAGTAGTAGTAATAATACAGGAACAGATGAGGGGTGTAGTAGTAGTAGTAATAATAATAATACAGGAACAGATGAGGGGTGTAGTAGTAGTAGTAATACAGGAACAGATGAGGGGTGTAGTAGTAGTAATAATACAGGAACAGATGAGGGGTGTAGTAGTAGTAATACAGGAACAGATGAGGGGTGTAGTAGTAGTAATACAGGAACAGATGAGGGGTGTAGTAGTAGTAATAATAATACAGGAACAGATGAGGGGAGTAGTAGTAGTAGTAATAATACAGGAACAGATGAGGGTTGTAGTAGTGGTAGTAATAATACAGGAACAGATGAGGGGTGTAGTAGTAGTAATAATACAGGAACAGATGAGGGGTGTAGTAGTAGTAGTAATAATACAGGAACAGATGAGGGGTGTAGTAGTAGTAGTAATAATACAGGAACAGATGAGGGGTGTAGTAGTAGTAATAATAATACAGGAACAGATGAGGGGAGTAGTAGTAGTAGTAATAATACAGGAACAGATGAGGGGTGTAGTAGTAGTAGTAGTAATAATACAGGAACAGATGAGGGGTGTAGTAGTAGTAATAATACAGGAACAGATGAGGGGTGTAGTAGTAGTAGTAATAATACAGGAACAGATGAGGGGTGTAGTAGTAGTAATAATACAGGAACAGATGAGGGGTGTAGTAGTAGTAGTAGTAATAATACAGGAACAGATGAGGGGTGTAGTAGTAGTAATAATACAGGAACAGATGAGGGGTGTAGTAGTAGTAATAATACAGGAACAGATGAGGGGTGTAGTAGTAGTAATAATACAGGAACAGATGAGGGGAGTAGTAGTAGTAGTAATAATACAGGAACAGATGAGGGGTGTAGTAGTAATAATACAGGAACAGATGAGGGGTGTAGTAGTAGTAGTAATAATACAGGAACAGATGAGGGGTGTAGTAGTAGTAGTAATAATACAGGAACAGATGAGGGGTGTAGTAGTAGTAGTAATAATACAGGAACAGATGAGGGGTGTAGTAGTAGTAGTAATAATACAGGAACAGATGAGGGGTGTAGTAGTAGTAATAATACAGGAACAGATGAGGGTTGTAGTAGTGGTAGTAATAATACAGGAACAGATGAGGGGTGTAGTAGTAGTAATAATACAGGAACAGATGAGGGGTGTAGTAGTAGTAGTAATAATACAGGAACAGATGAGGGGTGTAGTAGTAGTAATAATACAGGAACAGATGAGGGGTGTAGTAGTAGTAATAATACAGGAACAGATGAGGGGTGTAGTAGTAGTAGTAATAATAATACAGGAACAGATGAGGGGTGTAGTAGTAGTAATAATACAGGAACAGATGAGGGGTGTAGTAGTAGTAGTAATAATACAGGAACAGATGAGGGGTGTAGTAGTAGTAGTAGTAATAATACAGGAACAGATGAGGGGTGTAGTAGTAGTAGTAGTAATAATACAGGAACAGATGAGGGGTGTAGTAGTAATAATACAGGAACAGATGAGGGGTGTAGTAGTAGTAGTAATAATACAGGAACAGATGAGGGGTGCAGTAGTAGTAATAATACAGGAACAGATGAGGGGTGTAGTAGTAGTAGTAGTAATAGTACAGGTACAGATGAGGGGTGTAGTAGTAGTAGTAATACAGGAACAGATGAGGGGTGTAGTAGTAGTAGTAATAATACAGGAACAGATGAGGGGTGTAGTAGTAGTAGTAATAATACAGGAACAGATGAGGGGTGTAGTAGTAGTAGTAGTAATAATACAGGAACAGATGAGGGGTGTAGTAGTAGTAGTAATAATACAGGAACAGATGAGGGGTGTAGTAGTAGTAATAATACAGGAACAGATGAGGGGTGTAGTAGTAGTAATAATACAGGAACAGATGAGGGGTGTAGTAGTAGTAGTAATAATACAGGAACAGATGAGGGGTGTAGTAGTAGTAGTAATAATACAGGAACAGATGAGGGGTGTAGTAGTAGTAGTAGTAATAATACAGGAACAGATGAGGGGTGTAGTAGTAGTAATAATACAGGAACAGATGAGGGGTGTAGTAGTAGTAATAATACAGGAACAGATGAGGGGTGTAGTAGTAGTAGTAGTAATAATACAGGAACAGATGAGGGTTGTAGTAGTAGTAGTAATAATACAGGAACAGATGAGGGGTGTAGTAGTAGTAATAATACAGGAACAGATGAGGGGTGTAGTAGTAGTAGTAATACAGGAACAGATGAGGGGTGTAGTAGTAGTAGTAATACAGGAACAGATGAGGGGTGTAGTAGTAGTAGTAATAATACAGGAACAGATGAGGGGTGTAGTAGTAGTAGTAGTAATAATACAGGAACAGATGAGGGGTGTAGTAGTAGTAATAATACAGGAACAGATGAGGGGTGTAGTAGTAATAATACAGGAACAGATGAGGGGTGTAGTAGTAGTAGTAATAATACAGGAACAGATGAGGGGTGTAGTAGTAATAATACAGGAACAGATGAGGGGTGTAGTAGTAGTAGTAGTAATAATACAGGAACAGATGAGGGGTGTAGTAGTAGTAGTAGTAATAATACAGGAACAGATGAGGGGTGTAGTAGTAGTAGTAATAATACAGGAACAGATGAGGGGTGTAGTAGTAGTAGTAATAATACAGGAACAGATGAGGGGTGTAGTAGTAGTAATAATAATACAGGAACAGATGAGGGGTGTAGTAGTAGTAGTAGTAATAATACAGGAACAGATGAGGGGTGTAGTAGTAGTAGTAATAATACAGGAACAGATGAGGGGTGTAGTAGTAGTAATAATACAGGAACAGATGAGGGGTGTAGTAGTAGTAGTAATACAGGAACAGATGAGGGGTGTAGTAGTAGTAGTAATAATACAGGAACAGATGAGGGGTGCAGTAGTAGTAGTAGTAATACAGGAACAGATGAGGGGTGTAGTAGTAGTAATAATACAGGAACAGATGAGGGGTGTAGTAGTAGTAGTAATAATACAGGAACAGATGAGGGGTGTAGTAGTAATAATACAGGAACAGATGAGGGGTGTAGTAGTAGTAATAATACAGGAACAGATGAGGGGTGTAGTAGTAGTAATAATACAGGAACAGATGAGGGGTGTAGTAGTAGTAGTAGTAATAATACAGGAACAGATGAGGGGTGTAGTAGTAGTAGTAGTAATAATACAGGAACAGATGAGGGGTGTAGTAGTAGTAGTAATAATACAGGAACAGATGAGGGGTGTAGTAGTAGTAGTAGTAATAATACAGGTACAGATGAGGGGTGTAGTAGTAGTAATAATACAGGAACAGATGAGGGGTGTAGTAGTAGTAATAATAATACAGGAACAGATGAGGGGTGTAGTAGTAGTAATAATACAGGAACAGATGAGGGGTGTAGTAGTAGTAGTAGTAATAATACAGGAACAGATGAGGGGTGTAGTAGTAGTAATAATACAGGAACAGATGAGGGGTGTAGTAGTAATAATACAGGAACAGATGAGGGGTGTAGTAGTAGTAGTAGTAATAATACAGGAACAGATGAGGGGTGTAGTAGTAGTAGTAATAATACAGGAACAGATGAGGGGTGTAGTAGTAGTAATAATACAGGAACAGATGAGGGGTGTAGTAGTAGTAATAATACAGGAACAGATGAGGGGTGTAGTAGTAGTAGTAATAATACAGGAACAGATGAGGGGTGTAGTAGTAGTAGTAGTAATAATACAGGAACAGATGAGGGGTGTAGTAGTAGTAATAATACAGGAACAGATGAGGGGTGTAGTAGTAGTAATAATACAGGAACAGATGAGGGGTGTAGTAGTAGTAGTAATAATACAGGAACAGATGAGGGGTGTAGTAGTAGTAATAATACAGGAACAGATGAGGGGTGTAGTAGTAGTAGTAGTAATAATAATACAGGAACAGATGAGGGGTGTAGTAGTAGTAGTAGTAATACAGGAACAGATGAGGGGTATAGTAGTAGTAGTAATAATACAGGAACAGATGAGGGGTGTAGTAGTAGTAGTAATACAGGAACAGATGAGGGGTGTAGTAGTAGTAGTAATAATAATACAGGAACAGATGAGGGTGTAGTAGTAATAATAATAATACAGGAACAGATGAGGGGTGTAGTAGTAGTAGTAATAATACAGGAACAGATGAGGGGTGTAGTAGAAGTAGTAATAATACAGGAACAGATGAGGGGTGTAGTAGTAGTAGTAGTAATACAGGAACAGATGAGGGGTGTAGTAGTAGTAGTAATAATACAGGAACAGATGAGGGGTGTAGTAGTAGTAGTAGTAATAATACAGGAACAGATGAGGGGTGCAGTAGTAGTAGTAATAATACAGGAACAGATGAGGGGTGTAGTAGTAGTAGTAATAATACAGGAACAGATGAGGGGTGCAGTAGTAGTAATAATACAGGAACAGATGAGGGGTGTAGTAGTAGTAATAATACAGGAACAGATGAGGGGTGCAGTAGTAGTAGTAATAATAATACAGGAACAGATGAGGGGTGTAGTAGTAGTAATAATACAGGAACAGATGAGGGGTGTAGTAGTAGTAATAATACAGGAACAGATGAGGGGTGTAGTAGTAGTAATAATACAGGAACAGATGAGGGGAGTAGTAGTAGTAGTAATAATACAGGAACAGATGAGGGGTGTAGTAGTAGTAATAATACAGGAACAGATGAGGGGTGTAGTAGTAGTAGTAGTAATAATACAGGAACAGATGAGGGGTGTAGTAGTAGTAATAATACAGGAACAGATGAGGGGTGTAGTAGTAGTAGTAATAATACAGGAACAGATGAGGGGTGTAGTAGTAGTAGTAATAATACAGGAACAGATGAGGGGTGTAGTAGTAGTAGTAATAATACAGGAACAGATGAGGGGTGTAGTAGTAGTAGTAATAATACAGGAACAGATGAGGGGTGTAGTAGTAGTAGTAGTAATACAGGAACAGATGAGGGGTGTAGTAGTAGTAGTAATAATACAGGAACAGATGAGGGGTGTAGTAGTAGTAGTAGTAATAATACAGGAACAGATGAGGGGTGTAGTAGTAGTAGTAATAATACAGGAACAGATGAGGGGTGTAGTAGTAGTAGTAGTAATAATACAGGAACAGATGAGGGGTGTAGTAGTAGTAGTAATAATACAGGAACAGATGAGGGGTGTAGTAGTAGTAGTAGTAATAATACAGGAACAGATGAGGGGTGTAGTAGTAGTAGTAATAATACAGGAACAGATGAGGGGTGTAGTAGTAGTAGTAATAATACAGGAACAGATGAGGGGTGTAGTAGTAGTAGTAATAATACAGGAACAGATGAGGGGTGTAGTAGTAGCAGTAGTAATAATACAGGAACAGATGAGGGGTGTAGTAGTAGTAATACAGGAACAGATGAGGGGTGTAGTAGTAGTAGTAATAATACAGGAACAGATGAGGGGTGTAGTAGTAGTAGTAATACAGGAACAGATGAGGGGTGTAGTAGTAGTAGTAATAATACAGGTATAGATGTGGGGTGTAGTAGTAATAATACAGGTATAGATGGGGGGTGTAGTAGTAGTACAGGTATAGATGGGGGGTGTAGTAGTAGTACAGGTATAGATGAGGGGTGTAGTAGTAGTACAGGTACAGATGAGGGGTGTAGTAGTAGTAGTACAGATGAGGGGTGTAGTAGTAGTAGTACAGGTATAGATGAGGGGTGTAGTACTAGTACAGGTATAGATGAGGGGTGTAGTAGTAGTACAGGTACAGATGAGGGGTGTAGTAGTAGTACAGGTACAGATGAGGGGTGTAGTAGTAGTACAGGTATAGATGAGGGGTGTAGTACTAGTACAGGTATAGATGAGGGATGTAGTAGTAGTACAGGTATAGATGAGGGGTGTAGTAGTAGTAATAATACAGGAACAGATGAGGGGTGTAGCAGTAGTAATAATACAGGAACAGATGAGGGGTGTAGTAGTAGTAGTAATAATACAGGAACAGATGGGGGTGTAGTAGTAGTAGTAATAATACAGGAACAGATGAGGGGTGTAGTAGTAGTAGTAGTAATACAGGAACAGATGAGGGTAGTAGTAGTAATAATACAGGAACAGATGAGGGGTGTAGTAGTAGTAATAATACAGGAACAGATGAGGGGTGTAGTAGTAGTAATAATACAGGAACAGATGAGGGGTGTAGTAGTAGTAATAATACAGGAACAGATGAGGGGTGCAGTAGTAGTAGTAATAATACAGGAACAGATGAGGGGTGCAGTAGTAGTAGTAATAATACAGGAACAGATGAGGGGTGTAGTAGTAGTAGTAATAATACAGGAACAGATGAGGGGTGTAGTAGTAGTAGTAGTAATACAGGAACAGATGAGGGGTGTAGTAGTAGTAGTAGTAATACAGGAACAGATGAGGGGTGTAGTAGTAGTAGTAATAATACAGGAACAGATGAGGGGTGTAGTAGTAGTAGTAGTAATAATACAGGAACAGATGAGGGGTGTAGTAGTAGTAGTAATAATACAGGAACAGATGAGGGGTGTAGTAGTAGTAGTAATAATACAGGAACAGATGAGGGGTGTAGTAGTAGTAGTAATAATACAGGAACAGATGAGGGGTGTAGTAGTAGTAGTAGTAATAATACAGGTACAGATGAGGGGTGTAGTAGTAGTAATAATACAGGAACAGATGAGGGGTGTAGTAGTAGTAGTAGTAATAATACAGGAACAGATGAGGGGTGTAGTAGTAGTAGTAGTAATAATACAGGAACAGATGAGGGGTGTAGTAGTAGTAGTAATAATACAGGAACAGATGAGGGGTGTAGTAGTAGTAATAATACAGGAACAGATGAGGGGTGTAGTAGTAGTAGTAGTAATAATACAGGAACAGATGAGGGGTGTAGTAGTAGTAATAATAATACAGGAACAGATGAGGGGTGCAGTAGTAGTAGTAATAATACAGGAACAGATGAGGGGTGTAGTAGTAGTAGTAATAATACAGGAACAGATGAGGGGTGTAGTAGTAGTAGTAATAATAATACAGGAACAGATGAGGGGTGTAGTAGTAGTAGTAATAATACAGGAACAGATGAGGGGTGTAGTAGTAGCAGTAGTAATAATACAGGAACAGATGAGGGGTGTAGTAGAAGTAGTAATAATACAGGAACAGATGAGGGGTGTAGTAGTAGTAATACAGGAACAGATGAGGGGTGTAGTAGTAGTAGTAATAATAATACAGGAACAGATGAGGGGTGTAGTAGTAGTAGTAATAATACAGGTATAGATGTATGGTGTAGTAGTAATAATACAGGTATAGATGGGGGGTGTAGTAGTAGTACAGGTATAGATGGGGGGTGTAGTAGTAGTACAGGTATAGATGAGGGGTGTAGTAGTAGTACAGGTACAGATGAGGGGTGTAGTAGTAGTACAGATGAGGGGTGTAGTAGTAGTACAGGTATAGATGAGGGGTGTAGTACTAGTACAGGTATAGATGAGGGGTGTAGTAGTAGTACAGGTACAGATGAGGGGTGTAGTAGTAGTACAGGTACAGATGAGGGGTGTAGTAGTAGTACAGGTATAGATGAGGGGTGTAGTACTAGTACAGGTATAGATGAGGGATGTAGTAGTAGTAGTAGTACAGGTATAGATGAGGGATGTAGTAGTAGTACAGGTATAGATGAGGGGTGTAGTAGTAGTAGTAGTACAGGTATAGATGAGGGATGTAGTAGTAGTACAGGTATAGATGAGGGGTGTAGTAGTAGTAGTACAGGTATAGATGAGGGGTGTAGTAGTAGTACAGGTATAGATGAGGGGTGTAGTAGTAGTACAGGTATAGATGAGGGGTGTAGTAGTAGTAGTAGTACAGGTATAGATGAGGGATGTAGTAGTAGTACAGGTATAGATGAGGGGTGTAGTAGTAGTAGTACAGGTATAGATGAGGGGTGTAGTAGTAGTAGTAGTACAGGTATAGATGAGGGGTGTAGTAGTAGTACAGGTATAGATGAGGGGTGTAGTAGTAGTAGTACAGGTATAGATGAGGGGTGTAGTAGTAGTACAGGTATAGATAAGGGGTGTAGTAGTAGTAGTACAGGTATAGATGAGGTGTGCAGTAGTAGTAGTAATAATACAGGAACAGATAAGGGGTGTAGTAGTAGTAGTACAGGTATAGATGAGGGGTGTAGTAGTAGTAGTACAGGTATAGATGAGGGGTGTAGTAGTAGTAGTACAGGTATAGATGAGGGGTGTAGTAGTAGTACAGGTATAGATGAGGGGTGTAGTAGTAGTAGTAGTACAGGTATAGATGAGGGATGTAGTAGTAGTACAGGTATAGATGAGGGGTGTAGTAGTAGTAGTACAGGTATAGATGAGGGGTGTAGTAGTAGTAGTAGTACAGGTATAGATGAGGGGTGTAGTAGTAGTAGTACAGGTATAGATGAGGGGTGTAGTAGTAGTAGTACAGGTATAGATGAGGGATGTAGTAGTAGTAGTACAGGTATAGATGAGGGGTGTAGTAGTAGTAGTACAGGTATAGATGAGGGGTGTAGTAGTAGTACAGGTATAGATGAGGGGTGTAGTAGTAGTACAGGTACAGATGAGGGGTGTAGTAGTAGTAGTACAGGTATAGATGAGGGGTGTAGTAGTAGTACAGGTATAGATAAGGGGTGTAGTAGTAGTAGTAATAATACAGGAACAGATAAGGGGTGTAGTAGTAGTAGTACAGGTATAGATGAGGGGTGTAGTAGTAGTAGTACAGGTATAGATGAGGGGTGTAGTAGTAGTAGTAATAATACAGGAACAGATAAGGGGTGTAGTAGTAGTAGTAGTACAGGTATAGATGAGGGGTGTAGTAGTACAGGTATAGATAAGGGGTGTAGTAGTAGTAGTACAGGTATAGATGAGGTGTGTAGTAGTAGTAGTAGTAGTACAGGTATAGATGAGGGGTGTAGTAGTAGTAGTAATAATAATACAGGAACAGATGAGGGGTGTAGTAGTACAGGTATAGATGAGGGGTGTAGTAGTAGTACAGGTATAGATGAGGGGTGTAGTAGTAGTAGTAATAATACAGGAACAGATGAGGGATGTAGTAGTAGTAGTAATAATACAGGAACAGATGAGGGGTGTAGTAGTAATAATACAGGAACAGATGAGGGGTGTAGTAGTAGTAGTAGTAATAATACAGGTATAGATGAGGGGTGTAGTAGTAGTAGTAGTAATAATACAGGTATAGATGAGGGGTGTAGTAGTAGTAGTACAGGTATAGATGAGGGGCAGGGGTGTAACTTTGAGTCATGGGGCCCCATGAAACCTTGAAAAGGGGCAGAGTGGGGGAGGAGAGCAGACACCTGGTTTACTCCTCCTCTCACTGCGGGCACACACGTTCCCCTCCCAGGTAAATATGGTGGGCCCAGGCTCTGGAGAAGGCGGCAGGATAGGGTCACTGTGGAGGTGTACAGGAGGAGCGGGGGGCGCAGTGCAGACCCCCGATCCTGTACAGCTCCAGTAATCACAGCGATGCTACTATCCTGCAGTCAGAGACCAGGGACGTGTGCGGCTGGGAGTGTGTATACTCATCCCGCTATGGGGGCAGGTCAGCGGCAGGGACAGAGGACACTGCTGGGCGCTCTCCCTCCCCCAGGCTCTGCTTCAGCAGCTGAGCCCGCCAACAACGCCCTTTTGTCCAATGATTACATTTATTTTTTTAAATGAGTGTTCAAAAAGATAAATAAAATCAAAATCGATTATCAGATTTTGGGTGAATTAATCTGATGTATCGCCCAGCCCTACTGTAAAGTAAACACAAAAAAACAAGACAAGTGAAAAATATGTTTTATTCAAATAAAAACACATTGACCATTTTATTGAACCAAAAGATCGATCTAGTCCACGGAATACGGAATGTTCTGGATAAAGAGATCTGAAAAAACAAAATGGAGAGAAAGACAAAGAGAAAAAAAGCAGAAGCAGAACACCCATCATTTTGACAGGTGTTTTGCTCCTTACAGTATGTAGCATCCATGCAGATAACCCCTTGGGTGCCAGACTGCAAGCAGCTAAGTGAGGATGCGTTACATCCCAACAGAAGTCATGTACCCCCATTTCATGAGATGCTCCCGCCGAGTACCCCTAAGGAAGCAATTGATAAAAAAAAGTTGCCTTAATGAGCCATAGACTCTGTCAGCTATGGATTCCCAGACCAGATCCCCCCCCCCATAACAGTCTGAGTGACCTGTAATAATGCCAGTAGTAATGTCTAATAATTTGACTCCCCCCCCCCCCCCGCAGTAATTATGTCGCCTTCCTAGGGCTGGACGATAAATCAACTTACTCGATTAATTACTACTCCCCCCAATACTAGTCTACTACTCCTCCCAATACTAGTCTACTACTCCCCCCCAATACTGCTCTACTACTCCCCCCAATACTAGTCTACTACTCCTCCCAATACTGCTCTACTACTCCCCCCAATACTAGTCTACTACTCCTCCCAATACTGCTCTACTACTCCCCCCAATACTAGTCTACTACTACCCCCAATACTAGTCTACTACTCCCCCCAATACTAGTCTACTACTCCCCCCAATACTAAACTACTACTCCCCATACTACTCTACTACTCCCCCCAATACTAGTCTACTACTCCCCCCAATACTGCTCTACTACTCCCCCCAATACTAGTCTACTACTCCCCCCAATACTGCTCTACTACTCCTCCCAATACTAGCCTACTACTCCCCCCAATACTAGTCTACTACTCCCCCCAATACTAGTCTACTACTCCTCCCAATACTGCTCTACTACTCCCCCCAATACTAGTCTACTACTACCCCCAATACTAGTCTACTACTCCTCCCAATACTGCTCTACTACTCCCCCCCAATACTAGTCTACTACTCCCCCCAATACTGCTCTACTACTCCCCCCAATACTAGTCTACTACTCCTCCCAATACTAGCCTACTACTCCCCCCAATACTAGTCTACTACTCCCCCCAATACTAGTCTACTACTCCCCCCAATACTAGTCTACTACTCCCCCCAATACTAGTCTACTACTCCCCCCCAATACTAGTCTACTACTCCCCCCCAATACTAGTCTACTACTCCCCCCAATACTGCTCTACTACTCCCCCAATACTAGTCTACTACTCCCCCCAATACTGCTCTACTACTCCCCCCCAATACTAGTCTACTACTCCCCCCAATACTGCTCTACTACTCCCCCCAATACTAGTCTACTACTCCTCCCAATACTGCTCTACTACTCCCCCAATACTAGTCTACTACTCCCCCCCAATACTAGTCTACTACTCCCCCCAATACTGCTCTACTACTCCCCCCCAATACTAGTCTACTACTCCCCCAATACTAGTCTACTACTCCCCCCAATACTGCTCTACTACTCCTCCCAATACTAGCCTACTACTCCCCCCAATACTAGTCTACTACTCCCCCCAATACTAGTCTACTACTCCCCCCAATACTAGTCTACTACTCCCCCCAATACTAGTCTACTACTCCCCCCCCCAATACTAGTCTACTACTCCCCCCCCCCAATACTAGTCTACTACTCCCCCCCCCAATACTAGTCTACTACCCCCCCCCCCCAATACTAGTCTACTACTCCCCCCAATACTAGTCTACTACTCCCCCCCCCCCAATACTAGCCTACTACTCCCCCCAATACTAGTCTACTACTCCCCCCAATACTAGTCTACTACTCCTCCCAATACTAGTCTACTACTCCTCCCAATACTAGTCTACTACTTCCCCCAATACTAGTCTACTACTCCCCCCAATACTAGTCTACTACTCCTCCCAATACTGCTCCACTACTACTCCCCCCAATACTGCTCCACTACTGCCCCCAATACTGCTCTGCTACTCCCCCCCAATACTGCTCCACTACTCTCCTCAATACTGCTCCACTACTACTTCCCATACTGCTCTACTCCCCCTAATACTGCTCTACTGCTCCCCCCAATACTGCTCCCCCCAATACTGCTCCACGACTGCTCCCCCCAATACTGCTCCCCCCAATACTGCTCCACTACTGCTCCCCCCAATACTGCTCCACTACTGCTCCCCCCAATACTGCTCCACTACTGCTCCCCCCAATACTGCTCCACTACTGCTCCCCCCAATACTGCTCCCCCAATACTGCTCCGCTACTCCCCCCAATACTGCTCCACTACTCCCCCCAATACTGCTCCACTACTCCCCCCAATACTGCTCCACTACTCCCCCCCAATACTAGTCTACTACTCCCCCCAATACTAGTCTACTACTCCCCCCAATACTAGTCTACTACTCCCCCCAATACTAGTCTACTACTCCCCCCCAATACTAGTCTACTACTCCCCCCCAATACTAGTCTACTACTCCCCCCCCCCCAATACTAGTCTACTACTCCCCCCCAATACTAGTCTACTACTCCCCCCAATACTAGGCTACTACTCCCCCCAATACTAGTCTACTACTCCCCCCCCCAATACTAGTCTACTACTCCCCCCAATACTAGCCTACTACTCCCCCCCCAATACTAGTCTACTACTCCCCCCAATACTAGCCTACTACTCCCCCCAATACTAGTCTACTACTCCTCCCAATACTGCTCCACTACTACTCCCCCCAATACTGCTCTGCTACTCCCCCCCAATACTGCTCCACTACTCTCCTCAATACTGCTCCACTACTTCCCATACTGCTCTACTCCCCCTAATACTGCTCTACTGCTCCCCCCAATACTGCTCCACTACTCCCCCCAATACTAGCCTACTACTCCCCCCAATACTAGCCTACTACTCCCCCCAATACTGCTCCACTACTGCTCCCAATACTGCTCCACTACTGCTTCCCCCAATACTGCTCCACTACTCCCCCCCCAATACTAGTCTACTACTCCCCCCAATACTAGTCTACTACTCCCCCCAATACTAGTCTTACTCCCCCCAATACTAGCCTACTACTCCCCCCCAATACTGCTCTACTACTCCCCCCAATACTAGTCTACTACTCCCCCCAATACTAGCCTACTACTCCCCCCAATACTAGCCTACTACTCCCCCCCAATACTACTCTGCTACTCCCCCCCCAATACTAGTCTACTCCCCCCCCCCCCCCAATACTAGGCTACTACTCCCCCCAATACTAGGCTACTACTCCCCCCAATACTAGTCTACTACTCCCCCCAATACTAGTCTACTACTCCCCCCAATACTAGTCTACTACTCCCCCAATACTAGTCTACTACTCCTCCCAATACTAGTCTACTACTCCCCCCAATACTACTCTACTACTCCCCCCAATACTGCTCTACCACTCCCCCCAATACTAGTCTACTACTACTCCCAATACTGCTCTACTGCTCCCCCCAATACTAGTCTACTACTCCTCCCCAATACTAGTCTACTACTCCCCCCAATACTAGGCTACTACTCCCCCCAATACTAGTCTACTACTCCCCCCAATACTAGTCTACTACTCCCCCCAATACTAGTCTACTACTCCCCCCAATACTAGTCTACTACTCCCACCAATACTAGTCTACTACTCCCCCCAATACTAGTCTACTACTCCCCCCAATACTAGTCTACTACTCCCCCCAATACAAGTCTACTACTCCCCCCAATACTAGTCTACTACTCCCCCCAATACAAGTCTACTACTCCCCCCAATACTAGTCTACTACTCCCCCCAATACAAGAATAGAATGTGTAAAACGCAAATAAAAGAAGCAAAAATAGCAACAGAAAGAAGGATAGCCACAGAAAGTAAAACAAATCCCAAAATGTTCTTCACTTATATAAATAACAAAAGACTTAAAACCGAAAATGTTGGTCCCCTCAAAAATAATCTGGGTGTAATGGTGGAGGGGGAAGAGGAAAAGGCCAATCTACTAAATACATTCTTCTCTACGGTATTCACAGAGGAGAATCCCATAACAGACGACATGACTAGGGATAATGTTAATCCTCCCATAAATCTCACCTGCCTAACACAACAAGAAGTGGGGAAACGCCTTAAAAACATTAAAATCCATAAGTCACCGGGCCCAGAAGGTATCCATCCTAGAGTTTTGCAAGAATTAAATACTGTGTTGGACAGACCGTTATTCCTAATATTTAAAGATTCTATTACGACAGGGATTGTTCCACAGGACTGGCGCATAGCTAATGTGGTACCGATATTCAAGAAGGGGTCAAGGAGTGATCCTGGAAACTACAGGCCCGTAAGTCTAACATCTATAGTAGGTAAAGTATTTGAGGGGATTGTAAGAGATGCTATACTAGAGTATCTTAATGAAAATAATCTTATGACGCAGCACCAGCATGGATTTATGAGGGATCGGTCCTGTCAGACTAATCTGATCGGCTTCTATGAAGAGGTAAGTTATAGACTGGACCTGGGGGAGGCTGTGGATGTTGTGTATCTGGACTTTTCAAAGGCATTTGATACTGTGCCGCATGAAAGGTTGGTCTACAAAATGAGGATGCTGGGACTCGGGGAAAACGTATGCAAATGGGTAAGTAACTGGTTGTGTGATAGAAAACAGAGGGTGGTCATTGATGGAAAATATTCAGATTGGGTTTTAGTTACTAGTGGGGTACCACAGGGGTCAGTGTTGGGTCCACTTCTTTTTAATATTTTTATTAATGATCTTGTAGAGGGGCTACAGAGTAGAATCTCCATTTTTGCAGATGATACTAAACTGGGTAAAGTAATCAGTACAGAGGAGGATAATATCATATTACAGAGGGATTTGGAGAAGCTAGAGGCTTGGGCGGAGAAATGGCAAATGAAGTTTAATGTGGATAAATGTAAGGTTATGCATTTGGGCCATAGAAATATTAAGTACAGTTATGTGCTAAATAATAAAACACTGGGTAAAAGTACTTCCGAAAAGGACCTGGGGGTATTGGTGGACAGTAAACTCAACTTTAGTGATCAGTGCCAGGCAGCAGCTGCCAAGGCTAATAAAATAATGGGGTGCATCAAAAGAGGTATAGATGCTAAAGATGAGAACATAGTTTTGCCTCTTTATAAATCACTGGTCAGACCACACATGGAATACTGTGTACAGTTTTGGGCACCGGTATATAAGAAGGACATAGGTGAACTGGAGCGGGTGCAGAGGAGGGCAACAAAGGTCATGAAGGGAATGGGTGGGTTACAGTACCAAGACAGGTTATCAAGCTTGGGGTTATTTACGCTAGAAAAAAGACGTCTTAGGGGCGATCTGATCACAATGTACAAATATATGAATGGACAGTACAGAGATCTTTGTAGTGGTCTTTTTACTCCTAGGTCTGTAACAATGACAAGGGGGCATCCTCTACGTCTAGAGGAAAGAAGATTTCATCATCAGCATCGACGCGGGTTCTTTACTGTGCGAGTGGTAAGACTGTGGAACTCTCTGCCACATGATGTTGTCATGGCCGATTCATTAAATAAGTTCAAGGGAGGACTTGATACTTTTCTTGAACAATATAATATAACAAGTTATGGGCATTAGATTTCTGGTGATACGTTGATCCGGGTATTGTTCTGGTTGCCATTGCAGTCGGGGGGGGGGGGGGGGGAGTTTCTCCATGTGGTGGGGCGGTTGTCTTCTGCCCCATAGGGGTTTTTCGCCTTCCTAGATCAACACAGTAGGATTCTCCTAGGTTGAACCTGATGGACTCTTGTCTTCTTTCAACCTTATTTACTATGTTACTATGTTACTAAGTCTACTACTCCCCCCAATACTAGTCTACTACTCCCCCCAATACTAGTCTACTACTCCCCCCAATACTAGTCTACTACTCCCCCCAATACTAGTCTACTACTCCCCCCAATACTAGTCTACTACTCCCCCCCCCAATACTAGGCTACTACTCCCCCCAATACTAGTCTACTACTCCCCCAATACTAGTCTACTACTCCCCCCCCCCAATACTAGCCTACTACTCCCCCCAATACTAGTCTACTACTCCCCCCAATACTAGTCTACTACTCCTCCCAATACTAGTCTACTACTCCTCCCAATACTAGTCTACTACTTCCCCCAATACTAGTCTACTACTCCCCCCAATACTAGTCTACTACTCCTCCCAATACTGCTCCACTACTACTCCCCCCAATACTGCTCCACTACTGCCCCCAATACTGCTCTGCTACTCCCCCCCAATACTGCTCCACTACTCTCCTCAATACTGCTCCACTACTACTTCCCATACTGCTCTACTCCCCCTAATACTGCTCTACTGCTCCCCCCAATACTGCTCCCCCCAATACTGCTCCACTACTGCTCCCCCCAATACTGCTCCCCCCAATACTGCTCCACTACTGCTCCCCCCAATACTGCTCCACTACTGCTCCCCCCAATACTGCTACACTACTGCTCCCCCCAATACTGCTCCCCCAATACTGCTCCGCTACTCCCCCCAATACTGCTCCACTACTCCCCCCAATACTGCTCCACTACTCCCCCCAATACTGCTCCACTACTCCCCCCCAATACTAGTCTACTACTCCCCCCAATACTAGTCTACTACTCCCCCCAATACTAGTCTACTACTCCCCCCCAATACTAGTCTACTACTCCCCCCCAATACTAGTCTACTACTCCCCCCCCCCAATACTAGTCTACTACTCCCCCCCAATACTAGTCTACTACTCCCCCCAATACTAGGCTACTACTCCCCCCAATACTAGTCTACTACTCCCCCCCCAATACTAGTCTACTACTCCCCCCAATACTAGCCTACTACTCCCCCCCCAATACTAGTCTACTACTCCCCCCAATACTAGCCTACTACTCCCCCCAATACTAGTCTACTACTCCCCCAATACTGCTCCACTACTACTCCCCCAATACTGCTCTGCTACTCCCCCCCAATACTGCTCCACTACTCTCCTCAATACTGCTCCACTACTTCCCATACTGCTCTACTCCCCCTAATACTGCTCTACTGCTCCCCCCAATACTGCTCCACTACTCCCCCCAATACTAGCCTACTACTCCCCCCAATACTAGTCTACTGCTCCCCCCAATACTGCTCCACTACTGCTCCCAATACTGCTCCACTACTGCTTCCCCCAATACTGCTCCACTACTCCCCCCCAATACTAGTCTACTACTCCCCCCAATACTAGTCTTACTCCCCCCAATACTAGCCTACTACTCCCCCCCAATACTGCTCTACTACTCCCCCCAATACTAGTCTACTACTCCCCCCAATACTAGCCTACTACTCCCCCCAATACTAGTCTACTACTCCCCCCAATACTAGTCTACTACTCCCCCCAATACTAGTCTACTACTCCCCCCAATACTAGTCTACTACTCCTCCCAATACTGCTCTACTACTCCCCCCAATACTAGTCTACTACTCCCCCCAATACTAGTCTACTGCTCCCCCCAATACTGCTCCACTACTGCTCCCAATACTGCTCCACTACTGCTTCCCCCAATACTGCTCCACTACTCCCCCCCCAATACTAGTCTACTACTCCCCCCAATACTAGTCTACTACTCCCCCCAATACTAGTCTTACTCCCCCCAATACTAGTCTACTACTCCCCCCCAATACTGCTCTACTACTCCCCCCAATACTAGTCTACTACTCCCCCCAATACTAGCCTACTACTCCCCCCAATACTAGTCTACTACTCCCCCCAATACTAGTCTACTACTCCCCCCAATACTAGTCTACTACTCCCCCAATACTAGTCTACAACTCCCCCAATACTAGTCTACTACTCCCCCAATACTAGGCTACTACTCCCCCCAATACTAGGCTACTACTCCCCCAATACTAGTCTACTACTCCCCCCCCAATACTGCTCTACTACTCCCCCAATACTAGTCTACTCCCCCAATACTAGTCTACTACTCCCCCAATACTAGTCTACTACTCCTCCAAATACTAGTCTACTACTCCCCCCAATACTAGTCTACTACTCCCCCCAATACTAGTCTACTACTCCCCCCAATACTAGCCTACTACTCCCCCCCCAATACTAGTCTACTACTCCCCCCCAATACTACTCTACTACTCCCCCAATACTAGTCTACTACTCCCCCCAATACTAGTCTACTACTCCCCCCAATACTAGCCTACTACTCCCCCCAATACTAGCCTACTACTCCCCCCCAATACTACTCTGCTACTCCCCCCCAATACTAGTCTACTACTCCCCCCCCCCAATACTAGGCTACTACTCCCCCCAATACTAGGCTACTACTCCCCCCAATACTAGTCTACTACTCCCCCCAATACTAGTCTACTACTCCCCCCAATACTAGTCTACTACTCCCCCCCAATACTGCTCCACTACTACTCCCCATACTGCTCTACTAACCCCACTACTGCTCCAGTTTTAGGCCCTCCCCCTCTGTGCCCCCAGTTTTAGGCCCTCCCCCTCTGTGCCCCCAGTTTTAGGCCTTCCCCCTCTGTGACCACAGTTTTAGCCCCCTTATGCCCCCAATCAGTTTTAGCCCCCTTATGCCCCCAATCAGTTTTATCCCCCCCTTTGTGCCCCCAATCAGTTTTATCCCCCCCTTTGTGCCCCCAATAAGTTTTAGCCCCCCCATGTCCCCAATTAGTTTTAGCCCCCCTGCCCTCTGTTTTAGCCCCCTCTGTGCCCCCAACCAGATATGCCAGATATATTTTATTGGCCCCTCTGTGTCCCCAATTAGTTGTTCTAGAAAAAAACTTCAACTCACCTGTCACCTGCTCCCTGGCAGCGTTCTGGTGGCAGCGCGCTCTCCTCTCCCGGCACCTCCTTCATCCTCTGCGCGTCTCCTCTCCCGGCACCTCCTTCATCCTCTGCGCGTCTCCTCTCCCGGCACCTCCTTCATCCTCTGCGCGTCTCCTCTCCCGGCACCTCCTTCATCCTCTGCGCGTCTCCTCTCCCGGCACCTCCTTCATCCTCTGCGCGTCTCCTCTCCCGGCACCTCCTTCATCCTCTGCGCGTCTCCTCTCCCGGCACCTCCTTCATCCTCTGCGCGTCTCCTCTCCCGGCACCTCCTTCATCCTCTGCGCGTCTCCTCTCCCGGCACCTCTACTACTTCCCCCAATACTAGGCTACTACTCCCCCCCAATACTAGGCTACTACTCCCCCCCCCCAATACTAGGCTACTACTCCCCCCCCAATACTAGTCTACTACTCCCCCCCCCCAATACTAGTCTACTACTCCCCCCCCAATACTAGTCTACTACTCCCCCCAATACTAGTCTACTACTCCCCCCAATACTAGTCTACTACTCCCCAATACTAGTCTACTACTTCCCCCAATACTAATCTACTACTCCCCCCAATACTAGGCTACTCCCCCCCCCCCCCCCCAATACTAGGCTACTACTCCCCCCAATACTAGTCTACTACTCCCACCAATACTAGTCTGCTACTCCCCCCAATACTGCTCTACTACTCCCCCCAATACTGCTCTGCTACTCCCCCCAATACTAGTCTACTACTCCCCCCAATACTGCTCTACTACTCCCCCAATACTAGTCTACTACTCCCCCAATACTAGTCTACTACTCCCCCAATACTAGTCTACTACTTCCCCCAATACTAGTCTACTACTCCCCCCAATACTAGTCTACTACTCCCCCCCAATACTGCTCCACTACTCCTCCCAATACTAGTCTACTACTCCCCATACTACTCTACTACTCCCCCCCCAATACTAGTCTACTACTCCCCCCAATACTAGTCTACTACTTCCCCCAATACTAGTCTACTACTCCCCCAATACTAGTCTACTACTCCCCCCAATACTAGTCTACTACTCCCCCCAATACTAGTCTACTACTTCCCCCAATACTAGTCTACTACTCCCCCAATACTAGCCTACTACTCCCCCCAATACTAGTCTACTACTCCCCCCCATACTGCTCCACTACTACTTCCCCCAATACTAGCCTACTACTCCCCCCAATACTAGTCTACTACTCCTCCCAATACTAGTCTACTACTCCCCCCAATACTAGTCTACTACTCCCCCAATACTAGTCTACTACTCCCCCAATACTAGTCTACTACTCCCCCAATACTAGTCTACTACTCCCCCAATACTAGTCTACTACTCCCCCCAATACTAGTCTACTACTCCCCCCAATACTAGTCTACTACTCCGCCCAATACTAGTCTACTACTCCGCCCAATACTAGTCTACTACTCCGCCCAATACTAGTCTACTACTCCCCCCTAGGGCTGGGCGATTAATCGAATTAATTCGATTAATCGTCCAGAACGTTGAAATCGATTTGATTTTTTGTGAAAATCGTAAATTCGATTTTCACAAAAAATCATTTCGGGCTGCGGTGCCGGGGAGGAGCTGAGAGAAGGGGGGTTGCGGTGCAGGCCGGCGGGAGAGCCGTAGAGGGGCGGTGTGGGTGAGCGGGGAGAAGATGCTGGGTGGCCAGGCTGGAGAGGGGCGGTGCAGTGCCGGCAGCCTCCAGCCACTGACAGCGCCGCCACTGATCTGCCCCCGCCCCTTCCACTGAGCGTCCCACTCCCCTCCCGGCCAGATATGGAGGTCCCGGGTCTGTGGAGGAGGAGGCCGCAGGGACTACAGTAGGTGGTGATCGCGGCGCTGCTCGTCCTGGAGCTATACAGCGGGATCGGGGGGCTCGGTGCAGACCCCCGTTCCCGCTGTATAGCTCCGTGACCCGCAGCTATGCGATCACCACCTACTGTAGTCCCTGCGGCCTCCTCCTCCACAGACCCGGGACCTCCATATCTGGCCGGGAGGGGAGCGTGTGTGTGGAGGTGAGAGGAGGAGGAGATGTATGTGCCCTCCTGCTCCAATCACCTCCAGCTGCACCAGTCACCCCCCAGTCCCCTCAGTGTCCCCCCAATCCCCTCATTGTTCCCTCAGTGTCCCCCCCCAGTCCCCTTCAGTGTCCCCCCCAGTCCCCTTCAGTGTCCCCCCGTCCCCTCATTGTTCCCTCAGTGTCCCCCCCCCCCGTCCCCTTCAGTGTGTCCCCCCCCAGTCCCCTTCAGTGTCCCCCCCCAGTCCCCTTCAGTGTCCCCCCCCAGTCCCCTTCAGTGTCCCCCCCCAGTCCCCTTCAGTGTGTCCCCCCCAGTCCCCTTCAGTGTGTCCCCCCCAGTCCCCTCATTGTTCCCTCAGTGTCCCCCCCCAATCCCCTCAGTGTTCCCTCAGTGTCCCCCCAGTCCCCTCAGTGTCCCCCCAGTCCCCTTTAGTGTCCCCCATTGTCACCCCAGTCCCCTTTAGTGTCACCCCAGTCCCCTTTAGTGTCACCCCAGTCCCCTTTAGTGTCACCCCAGTCCCCTTTAGTGTCCCCCAGTGTCACCCCAGTCCCCTTTAGTGTCACCCCAGTCCCCTTTAGTGTCCCCCAGTGTCACCCCAGTCCCCTTTAGTGTCCCCCATTGTCCCTCCAGTCCCCCAGGGTCACCCCAGTCCCCTTTAGTGTCCCCCAGTCCCCTTTAGTGTCCCCCAGTGTCACCCCAGTCCCCTTTAGTGTCCCCCAGTGTCACCCCAGTCCCCTTTAGTGTCCCCCAGTCCCCTTTAGTGTCCCCCCAGTCCCCTTCAGTGTCACCCCAGTCACCCCTCATCTATACCTGTACTCCTACACCCCCTATCCACTATACCTCCACTACTACACCCTACGTAGATAGAGGCACAAACATGATTTCCTATACTATATGGGGCCTCTGTTACACTGGAAATCAATACAGTTGTCTAAAATATTAAAATAGTATCTGATGCTGCAGGGAGAAAATGTTCTGTTTATTTAGCAAAAAAGGAAAAAAATAAATAAATCGAGATTTAAATCGAGAATCGTCAAGAAATTTAAAAAATAAATAAATAAAAAAAAAAAAAAAAAAAAATCGAGATTTTATTTTTTGCCCATATCGCCCAGCCCTACTCCCCCCAATACTAGTCTACTACTCCCCCCAATACTAGTCTACTACTCCCACCAATACTAGCCTACTACTCTCCATACTAGTCTACTACTCCCCCCAATACTAGTCTACTACTCCCCCCAATACTAGTCTACTACTCCCCCCAATACTAGTCTACTACTCCCCCCAATACTAGTCTACTACTCCCCCCAATACTAGTCTACTACTCCCCCCCCCCCCCAATACTAGCCTACTACTCCCCCCAATACTAGTCTACTACTCCCCCCAATACTAGTCTACTACTCCCCCCCAATACTAGTCTACTACTCCCCCCAATACTACTCTACTACTCCCCCCCAATACTAGTCTACTACTCCCCCCAATACTAGTCTACTACTCCCCCCAATACTAGCCTACTACTCCCCCCCAATACTAGTCTACTACTCCCCCCAATACTGCTCGACTGCTTGCACTGCCATTGCTGCTACTACTACCCCCCACTCCCGATATCACAATTACTACACCCCTTATCTTCTAGTCTAGTTATCTACAAGTCCCCTTGGAGCCATATACCCCCCCCCCCCTTGGAGCCATGTAGCCCGCCATATTGTTTATTTGCCCCCCTGTATCCCCAGTTTTACCTCCCCCCCTCTGTGCCCCCAATCAGTTTTAGTCCCCCCCCCTCATGCTCCCAATCAGTTTTAGTCCCCCTCCCCCCCATGCCCCAATAAGTTTAAGGCCCTCCCCCTCTGTGCCCCCAGTTTTAGGCCCTCCCCCTCTGTGCCCCCAGTTTTAGGCCCTCCCCCTCTGTGCCCCCAGTTTTAGGCCCTCCCCCTCTGTGCCCCCAGTTTTAGGCCCTCCCCCTCTGTGCCCCCAGTTTTAGGCCTTCCCCCTCTGTGACCCCAGTTTTAGGCCCTCCCCCTCTGCGCCCCCAGTTTTAGGCCCTCCCCCTCTGCGCCCCCAGTTTTAGGCCCTCCCCCTCTGTGCCCCCAGTTTTAGGCCCTCCCCCTCTGTGCCCCCAGTTTTAGGCCCTCCCCCTCTGTGCCCCCAGTTTTAGGCCCTCCCCCTCTGTGCCCCCAGTTTTAGGCCCTCCCCCTCTGTGCCCCCAGTTTTAGGCCCTCCCCCTCTGTGCCCCCAGTTTTAGGCCCTCCCCCTCTGTGCCCCCAGTTTTAGGCCCTCCCCCTCTGTGCCCCCAATCAGTTTTAGGCCCTCCTTTATGCCAGATATAATTTATTGGCCCCCTCTGTACCCCCAATTAGTTGTTTTAGGGCCCCCCTTTGTCCACCCAATCAGTTTTAGAGCCCCCCATGCCCCCAGTTTTAGCCCCACTCCCTCTGTGCCCCCAATCACTTTTAACCCCCCCCATGCCCACAATCCGTTTAAGCCCCCCCAATTTTAGGGCCCCCCTTTGTGCACAGTTTTAGGGCCACCCCCTCTGTGCCCTCAATCAGTTTTAGCCCCCACCCCCTCTGTGACCCCAGTTTTATCCCCCTCAATGCCCCCAATCAGTTTTAGCCCCCTTATGCCCCCAATCAGTTTTATCCCCCCCTTTGTGCCCCCAATCAGTTTTATCCCCCCCTTTGTGCCCCCAATAAGTTTTAGCCCCCCCATGTCCCCAATTAGTTTTAGCCCCCCTGCCCTCTGTTTTAGCCCCCTCTGTGCCCCCAACCAGATATGCCAGATATATTTTATTGGCCCCTCTGTGTCCCCAATTAGTTGTTCTAGAAAAAAACTTCAACTCACCTGTCACCTGCTCCCTGGCAGCGTTCTGGTGGCAGCGCGCTCTCCTCTCCCGGCACCTCCTTCATCCTCTGCGCGTCTCCTCTCCCGGCACCTCCTTCATCCTCTGCGCGTCTCCTCTCCCGGCACCTCCTTCATCCTCTGCGCGTCTCCTCTCCCGGCACCTCCTTCATCCTCTGCGCGTCTCCTCTCCCGGCACCTCCTTCATCCTCTGCGCGTCTCCTCTCCCGGCACCTCCTTCATCCTCTGCGCGTCTCCTCTCCCGGCACCTCCTTCATCCTCTCCGCGCTCTCCTCTCCCGACACCTCCTTCATCCTTTGCGCGTCTCCTCTCCCGGCACCTCCTTCATCCTCTGCGCGTCTCCTCTCCCGGCACCTCCTTCATCCTCTGCGCGTCTCCTCTCCCGGCACCTCCTTCATCCTCTGCGCGTCTCCTCTCCCGGCACCTCCTTCATCCTCAGCGCGTCTCCTCTCCCGGCACCTCCTTCATCCTCTCCGCGCTCTCCTCTCCCGACACCTCCTTCGTCCTCTGCACGCTCTCCTCTCCCGGCACCTCCTTCATCCTCTGCGCGTCTCCTCTCCCGGCACCTCCTTCATCCTCTGCGCGTCTCCTCTCCCGGCACCTCCTTCATCCTCTGCGCGTCTCCTCTCCCGGCACCTCCTTCATCCTCTGCGCGTCTCCTCTCCCGGTACCTCCTTCATCCTCTGCGCGTCTCCTCTCCCGGCAACTCCTTCATCCTCTGCGCGTCTCCTCTCCCGGCACCTCCTTCATCCTCTGCGCGTCTCCTCTCCCGGCACCTCCTTCATCCTCTGCGCGTCTCCTCTCCCGGCACCTCCTTCATCCTCTGCGCGTCTCCTCTCCCGGCACCTCCTTCATCCTCTGCGCGTCTCCTCTCCCGGCACCTCCTTCATCCTCTGCGCGTCTCCTCTCCCGGCACCTCCTTCATCCTCTGCGCGTCTCCTCTCCCGGCACCTCCTTCATCCTCTGCGCGTCTCCTCTCCCGGCACCTCCTTCATCCTCTGCGCGTCTCCTCTCCCGGCACCTCCTTCATCCTCTGCGCGTCTCCTCTCCCGGCACCTCCTTCATCCTCTGCGCGTCTCCTCTCCCGGCACCTCCTTCATCCTCTGCGCGTCTCCTCTCCCGGCACCTCCTTCATCCTCTGCATACTCTCCTCATTCTCCTTTCGGTGCGGGCAGCGTTGGACAAGGACACGGCCTGCGCCGAAAGATGACAGAAGAATGAGGAGAGCGCATCAGCAGATTCAGGAGAACTGGAGAGTGATAGGAAATGGTGATGGGGCATCCGGGCCTAGTCGCCTAGGCGACCGCTGTGGCCCCTATAGCTACGCCACTGGCTCTCACAGATGGTGACTGCAGCACATCGCAGAATGCTACCACAGACCCCTGCAGATCATTGCATAACATCATTACTACAGAGCCCTGACCCTGCAGACCATCGCATATGACTCCTACAGAGCCCTGACCCCCACCTGCCCTGCAGACCATCACTCCTACAGACCCCTGCTGCAGACTATCACATTACTACAGATCCCATGACCCGGCAAAACTTCATAAAAAATGTCCCCAGAGAGCAGCTTACCGATTCCAATGTCCATAAACTCCTCACACGGCCATTACTGTAGTCTCCTACCTCACAGAAAGCCGGGGACACAGACAGACCCTGCAGCACCTCAGTCCTGACTGACCATGACCGGCTGCCTCCTCACTACTGCTAGGAAAGGCGGGGAAACTATAGGCTCCTCCCACACAAGTCACATGACCGTGATGTCATCAAGGGGACATAGAATCACTTGGAAATAGCATCTACCGAGCCTCCTACTTGTCTCCCACAGCGGCCGCCATCTTGTGCCCCGCAGCCGGCTGACTGTATGGAGGTGAGGGCGGGGCTACCGGGGGTATATACGGGGGTACCGGGGGTATATACAGGGGCACCGGGGGTATATACAGGGGCACCGGGGGTATATACAGGGGTACCGGGGGTATATACAGGAGGAGGAGGACAGGGGCACCGGGAGTATATACAGGAGGAGGACAGGGGCACCGGGAGTATATACAGGAGGAGGACAGGGGCACCGGGAGTATATACAGGAGGAGGAGGACAGGGGCACCGGGAGTATATACAGGAGGAGGACAGGGGCACCGGGAGTATATACAGGAGGAGGAGGACAGGGGCACCGGGAGTATATACAGGAGGAGGACAGGGGCACCGGGAGTATATACAGGAGGAGGACAGGGGCACCGGGAGTATATACAGGGGGAGGAGGACAGGGGCACCGGGAGTATATACAGGAGGAGGAGGAGGACAGGGGCACCGGGAGTATATACAGGAGGAGGAGGACAGGGGCACCGGGAGTATATACAGGAGGAGGAGGAGAGGGGCACCGGGAGTATATACAGGAGGAGGAGGAGAGGGGCACCGGGAGTATATACAGGAGGAGGAGGAGAGGGGCACCGGGAGTATATACAGGAGGAGGACAGGGGCACCGGGAGTATATACAGGAGGAGGAGGACAGGGGCACCGGGAGTATATACAGGAGGAGGAGGACAGGGGCACCGGGAGTATATACAGGAGGAGGACAGGGGCACCGGGAGTATATACAGGAGGAGGAGGACAGGGGCATCGGGAGTATATACAGAAGGAGGACAGGGGCACCGGGAGTATATACAGGAGGAGGAGGACAGGGGCACCGGGAGTATATACAGGAGGAGGAGGAGAGGGGCACCGGGAGTATATACAGGAGGAGGACAGGGGCACCGGGAGTATATACAGGAGGAGGAGGACAGGGGCACCGGGAGTATATACAGGAGGAGGACAGGGGCACCGGGAGTATATACAGGAGAAGGAGGACAGGGGCACCGGGAGTATATACAGGAGGAGGAGGACAGGGGCACCGGGAGTATATACAGGAGGAGGAGGACAGGGGCACCGGGAGTATATACAGGAGGAGGAGGACAGGGGCACCGGGAGTATATACAGGAGGAGGACAGGGGCACCGGGAGTATATACAGGAGGAGGAGGACAGGGTACCGGGAGTATATACAGGAGGAGGAGGACAGGGGCACCGGGAGTATATACAGGAGGAGGAGGACAGGGGCACCGGGAGTATATACAGGAGGAGGAGGACAGGGGCACCGGGAGTATATACAGGAGGAGGACAGGGGCACCGGGAGTATATACAGGAGGAGGAGGACAGGGGTACCGGGAGTATATACAGGAGGAGGAGGACAGGGGTACCGGGAGTATATACAGGGGCACCAGGAGTATATACAGGAGGAGGACAGGGGCACCGGGAGTATATACAGGGGCACCAGGAGTATATACAGGAGGAGGACAGGGGCACCTGGAGTATATACAGGAGGAGGACAGGGGCACCGGGAGTATATACAGGAGGAGGAGGACAGGGGCACCGGGAGTATATACAGGAGGAGGACAGGGGCATCGGGGGTATATACAGGAGGAGGACAGGGGCACCGGGAGTATATACAGGAGGAGGACAGGGGCACCAGGAGTATATACAGGAGGAGGAGGACAGGGGCACCGGGAGTATATACAGGAGGAGGACAGGGGCACCAGGAGTATATACAGGAGGAGGACAGGGGCACCGGGAGTATATACAGGAGGAGGAGGACAGGGACACCGGGAGTATATACAGGAGGAGGAGGAGGACAGGGGCACCGGGAGTATATACAGGGGTACCGGGGGTATATACAGGAGGAGGAGGACAGGGACACCGGGAGTATATACAGGAGGAGGAGGAGGACAGGGGCACCGGGAGTATATACAGGAGGAGGAGGACAGGGACACCGGGAGTATATACAGGAGGAGGACAGGGGCACCGGGAGTATATACAGGAGGAGGAGGACAGGGGCACCGGGAGTATATACAGGAGGAGGACAGGGGCACCGGGAGTATATACAGGAGGAGGAGGTCAGGGGCACCGGGAGTATATACAGGGGCACTGGGAGTATATACAGGAGGAGGACAGGGGCACCGGGAGTATATACAGGAGGAGGAGGACAGGGGCACCGGGAGTATATACAGGAGGAGGAGGACAGGGGCACCGGGAGTATATACAGGGGCACCGGGAGTATATACAGGAGGAGGAGGACAGGGGCACTGGGAGTATATACAGGAGGAGGACAGGGGCACCGGGAGTATATACAGGAGGAGGAGGACAGGGGCACCGGGAGTATATACAGGAGGAGGAGGTCAGGGGCACCGGGAGTATATACAGGAGGAGGACAGGGGCACCGGGAGTATATACAGGAGGAGGACAGGGGCACCGGGAGTATATACAGGGGCACCGGGAGTATATACAGGAGGAGGAGGACAGGGGCACCGGGAGTATATACAGGGGCACCGGGAGTATATACAGGAGGAGGAGGACAGGGGCACCGGGGGTATATACAGGGGGAGGAGGACAGGGGCACCGGGAGTATATACAGGAGGAGGAGGACAGGGGCACCGGGAGTATATACAGGAGGAGGAGGACAGGGGCACCGGGAGTATATACAGGAGGAGGAGGACAGGGGCACCGGGAGTATATACAGGAGGAGGAGGACAGGGGCACCGGGAGTATATACAGGAGGAGGAGGTCAGGGGCACCGGGAGTATATACAGGAGGAGGACAGGGGCACCGGGAGTATATACAGGAGGAGGAGGACAGGGGCACCGGGAGTATATACAGGGGCACCGGGAGTATATACAGGAGGAGGAGGACAGGGGCACCGGGAGTATATACAGGGGCACCGGGAGTATATACAGGAGGAGGAGGACAGGGGCACCGGGGGTATATACAGGGGGAGGAGGACAGGGGCACCGGGAGTATATACAGGAGGAGGAGGACAGGGGCACCGGGAGTATATACAGGAGGAGGAGGACAGGGGCACCGGGAGTATATACAGGAGGAGGAGGACAGGGGCACCGGGAGTATATACAGGAGGAGGAGGACAGGGGCACCGGGAGTATATACAGGGGCACCGGGAGTATATACAGGAGGAGGAGGACAGGGGCACCGGGAGTATATACAGGAGGAGGACAGGGGCACCGGGAGTATATACAGGAGGAGGACAGGGGCACCGGGAGTATATACAGGAGGAGGACAGGGGCACCGGGAGTATATACAGGAGGAGGACAGGGGTACCGGGAGTATATACAGGAGGACAGGGGCACCGGGAGTATATACAGGGGCACCGGGAGTATATACAGGGGCACCGGGAGTATATACAGGGGTATATATAGGAGTATCGGGAGTATATACAGGGGTATCGGGGGTATATACAGGAGGAGGAGGACAGGGGCACCGGGAGTATATACAGGAGGACAGGGGTACCGGGGGTATATACAGGGGTATCGGGGGTATATACAGGGGCACCGGGGGTATATACAGGGGTACCGGGAATATATACAGGGGTACCGGGGGTATATACAGGAGGAGGAGGACAGGGGCACCGGGAGTATATACAGGAGGAGGAGGAGGACAGGGGCACCGGGAGTATATACAGGGGTACCGGGGGTATATACAGGGGCACCGGGAGTATATACAGGAGGACAGGGGCACCGGGAGTATATACAGGGGCATCGGGAGTATATACAGGAGGACAGGGGTACCGGGGGTATATACAGGGGCACCGGGGGTATATACAGGGGCACCGGGGGTATATACAGGGGCACTGGGAGTATATACAGGAGGAGGAGGACAGGGGCATCGGGAGTATATACAGGAGGAGGAGGACAGGGGCACCAGGACTATATACAGGGGTACCGGGAGTATATACAGGGGCACCGGGAGTATATACAGGGGCACCGGAAGTATATACAGGGGTACCGGGAGTATATACAGGGGGAGGAGGACAGGGGCACCAGGAGTATATACAGGAGGAGGAGGACAGGGGCACCAGGACTATATACAGGGGTACCGGGAGTATATACAGGGGCACCGGGAGTATATACAGGAGGAGGACAGGGGCACCCGGAGTATATACAGGGGCACCGGGAGTATATACAGGGGCACCAGGAGTATATACAGGAGGAGGAGGACAGGGACACCGGGAGTATATACAGGAGGAGGAGGACAGGGGCACCGGGATTATATACAGGAGGAGGAGGACAGGGGCACCGGGAGTATATACAGGAGGAGGAGGACAGGGGCACTGGGAGTATATACAGGAGGAGGAGGACAGGGGCACCGGGAGTATATACAGGAGGAGGACAGGGGCACCGGGAGTATATACAGGAGGAGGAGGACAGGGGCACCGGGAGTATATACAGGAGGAGGACAGGGGCATCGGGGGTATATACAGGAGGAGGACAGGGGCACCTGGAGTATATACAGGAGGAGGAGGACAGGGGCACCGGGAGTATATACAGGAGGAGGACAGGGGTACCGGGAGTATATACAGGAGGAGGAGGACAGGGGCACCGGGAGTATATACAGGAGGAGGACAGGGGCACCGGGAGTATATACAGGAGGAGGAGGACAGGGGCACCGGGAGTATATACAGGAGGAGGACAGGGGCACCGGGAGTATATACAGGAGGAGGACAGGGGCACCTGGAGTATATACAGGAGGAGGAGGACAGGGGCACCGGGAGTATATACAGGAGGAGGACAGGGGCACCGGGAGTATATACAGGAGGAGGAGGACAGGGGCATCGGGAGTATATACAGGAGGAGGACAGGGGCACCGGGAGTATATACAGGAGGAGGACAGGGGCACCGGGAGTATATACAGGGGTACCGGGGGTATATACAGGAGGAGGACAGGGGCACCGGGAGTATATACAGGGGTACCATGAGTATATACAGGAGGAGGACAGGGGCACCGGGAGTATATACAGGGGCACCGGGAGTATATACAGGGGCACCGGGAGTATATACAGGAGGAGGAGGACAGGGGCACCGGGAGTATATACAGGGGCACCGGGAGTATATACAGGAGGAGGATGACTGGGGTATATAGAGGAGGAGGAGGAAGACTGGGGTATAATTATATATATATATATATATATATATATATATATATATAATATAGTTGATGCTACGTGTTTCCTAGATGGAGTCGGTCACCGGTCGGAGCAGCACACCAGCCGTCTCTCTGCAGCCGCGGGAATATAAGCTGGTTATGCTGGGAGCCGGGGGTGTGGGGAAGAGCGGTGAGTGACACGGCACAGCTGGGGGGTTGGTACTATGTGGCAGCGCTGTATAACACTCACACTTCTCTCCGCAGCCATGACCATGCAATTCATCAGCCATCGATTTCCAGAAGATCATGACCCCACTATCGGTGAGTACCAGCTGTAGTAGTAGTATCAGCTGCCTACCGATTGCTGTAGTAGTAGTATCAGCTGCCTACCGATTGCTGTAGTAGTAGTATCTGCTGCCTACCGATTGCTGCTGTAGCAGTAGTATCTGCTGCCTACCGATTGCTGCTGTAGCAGTAGTATCTGCTGCCTACCGATTGCTGCTGTAGTAGTAGTATCTGCTGCCTACCGATTTCTGTATTAGTAGTATCAGCTGCCTACTGATTGCTGTATTAGTAGTATTGGCTGCCTACCGATTGCTGCTGTAGTAGTAGTATCAGCTGCCTACCGATTGCTGTAGTAGTAGTATCTGCTGCCTACTGATTGCAGTAGTAGTAGTATCTGCTGCCTACTGATTGCTGTATTAGTAGTATTGGCTGCCTACCGATTGCAGTAGTAGTATCTGCTGCCTACTGATTGCTGTATTAGTAGTATTGGCTGCCTATCGATTGCAGTAGTAGTATCTGCTGCCTACTGATTGCTGTAGTAGTAGTATCGGCCGCTTACCAGCTGCAGTAGTAGTAGTATTGGCCGGCTGCAGCAGTAGTATCAGCCGCCTACCAGCTGCCGTAGTAGTAGTATTGGCCGGCTGCAGCAGTAGTATCAGCCGCCTACCAGCTGCAGTAGCAGTATCAGCCGGTTGCAGTAGTAGTATGTGCCGCCTACCAGCTGCAGAGGTAGTATCTGCTGCATACTCCCCCATGTGACATTAGGATTCTCTCTGTTTTTTTTTAGAGGACGCCTATAAAATCCGCATTCGAATTGACGATGAACCAGCAAACCTGGACATACTGGACACGGCTGGACAGGTAGGTGCTTTCCTCACTGTCACAGTCCCTGGTGGCCCTGGGGGCTTCTGCACAGGACCGGCTACTTTCTGGCGCTAACAACAAGATGGCGAGGACGCCCTTAACCCCTTAACGACGCATGACAAGTATACCCGTCATGCGGCCGTTAAGGGGGATCAGAAAGGGCTCCCGGCGTGAGCCCTCTCTGCAGCCCAGGGTCCCCGGTTGCTATGTGCAGCCAGGGACCGCGGGTATTAGCCGGCCCGCGCCGATCGCCACAGCCGGCTAATTAACTATTCAAATGCAGCTGTCAAAGCTGACAGCTGCGTTTGAATAGTGTATGTGGCCTCTCTCCCTGGTGTCTAGTGATACGGTCGCGGAGGGGAGATCCGTTGTAATGAGCCGGCCAGGGCTCAGCATCGGATGCTGATCCCGGCTCGGAAATCCATGTATGTGGTCTGTATGTATGTGCAGCAGACCATTATACCGATCTGATGGATCATTGCTCTATTATATACACAGCATTGATCTCAATGCGAGATCAGTGCTGTGTATATAGAAGTCCCCCAGGGGGATCAGTGATGTGTATATAAGAGATCAGTGCTGTGTATATAGGGGATCAGTGCTGTGTATATAGAAGTCCCCCAGGGGGATCAGTGCTGTGTATATAAGGGATCAGTGCTGTGTATATAAGAGCCCCCAGGCGGATTAGTGCTGTGTATATAGGGGATCAGTGCTGTGTATATAGGAGCCCCCAGGCGGATCAGTGCTGTGTATATAGGGGATCAGTGCTGTGTATATAGAAGTCCCCCAGGGGGATCAGTGCTGTGTATATAGGAGACCAGTGCTGTGTATATAGGAGCCCCCAGGCGGATCAGTGCTGTGTATATAGAAGTCCCCCAGGGGGATCAGTGCTGTGTATATAGGAGCCCCTAGGGGGATCAGTGCTGTGTATATAGGAGCCCCCCAGGGGGATCAGTGCTGTGTATATAGGAGACCTCAGGGAGATCAGTGCTGTGTATATAGAAGCCCCCAGGGGGATCAGTGCTGTGTATATAGAAGCCCCCAGGGGGATCAGTGCTGTGTATATAGGAGATCAGTGCTGTGTATATAGGGGATCAGTGCTGTGTATATAGAAGCCCCCCAGGGGGATCAGTGCTGTGTATATAAGGGATCAGTGCTGTGTATATAGGAGCCCCCAGGCGGATCAGTGCTGTGTATATAGGGGATCAGTGCTGTGTATATAGAAGTCCCCCAGGGGGATCAGTGCTGTGTATATAGGAGACCAGTGCTGTGTATATAGGAGCCCCCAGTTGGATCAGTGCTGTGTATATAGGAGTCCCCCAGGGGGATCAGTGCTGTGTATATAGGAGCCCCCCAGGGGAATCAGTGCTGTGTATATAGGAGACCTCAGGGAGATCAGTGCTGTGTATATAGAAGCCCCCAGGGGGATCAGTGCTGTGTATATAGGGGATCAGTGCTGTGTATATAGGAGTCCCCCAGGGGGGTCTGTGCTGTGTATATAGGGGATCTGTGCTGTGTATATAGGGGATCAGTGCTGTGTATATAGGGGATCAGTGCTGTGTATATAGGAGACCCCAGGAGGATCAGTGTGTATAGGGGCCCCCAGGGGATGAGTGCTGTGTATATAGGGGATCAGTGCTGTGTATATAGGAGACCCCAGGGGGATCATTGCTGTGTATGTAGGAGACCCCAGGGGATCAGTGCTGTGTATGTAGGGGATCAGTGCTGTGTATATAGGGGCCCCCAGGGGGATCAGTGCTGTGTATATAGGAGATCAGTGCTGTGTGTATAGGGGCCCCCAGGGGATGCGTGCTGTGTATATAGGGGATGAGTGCTGTGTATATAGGAGACCCCAGTGGGATCAGTGCTGTGTATGTAGGAGACCCCAGGGGATCAGTGCGGTGTATATAGGGGATCAGTGCTGTGTATATAGGGGCCCCCAGGGGGATCAGTGCTGTGTATATAGGAGACCCCCAGGGGGATCAGTGCTGTGTATATAGGGGCCCCCAGGGGGATCAGTGCTGTGTATATAGGAGGCCCCTAGGGGGATCAGTGCTGTGTATATAGGGGATCAGTGTTGTGTGTATATAGGAGCCCCCCAGGGGGATCAGTGCTGTGTATATAGGAGCCCCCAGGGGGATTAGTGCTGTGTATATAGGATCCCCCAGGGGGATCAGTGCTGTGTATATAGGAGTCCCCAGGGGGCTTCTAATTGCTGTCAGTGAAAATAGTGTTATTAATAAAAAGCCCCCTCCCCTAATAAAAGTCCAAATCGCCCCCTTTTCCCATTTTATAAATAAAAATAAATAAACATGTTTGGTATCGCCGCATGCATAATCGCCCGAAATATTAATTCATTTGATTCATGATCCCTCATGGTAAACGGCGTAAGCGCCAAAAATTTCCAAAGTGCAAAATTGCACATTTTTGGTCGCATCAAATCCATCAAAATTGTAAAAAAAAAAAAAAAGGGATCAAAAGGTCGTATATGCGCAATCAAGGTACTGATAGAAATCATGGTGCATAAAATGCCGCCTGACACAGCCCCATAGGCCAAAGGATAAAAGCGCTATAAGCCTGGGAATAGAGCAATTGTAAGGAACGTTTATTTTCTGTAAAAGGTTTTATTTTTTTTACGCGCCATCACTTAAAGGACAAGTGCCATGAAAAACTTTTTCCCAGTAATTGAAGCACATTACAATCACCTATCTGCCTCCCTTCCCTGTCTTTTCCCCCCTCCACCCCCCACCAGGAAGTGTCCTGACTCACACAGACCTGATTACTGTCGTCACGGTCACCAGGCAGCTCCTTCTTGTGAGGATCATCAGCAGGAGGGCTGCTCTAGCTCCTGTTACAGCAGCCCCCCTCCCCAGTCCAAGTGATGGCTCGCAGTTGTTCAGCCAATGGGAGCTGAGCAAGCTGAGTCACCTGACAAGGCAGGGGAGGGGGGGGGACTGCTGTAACAGGAGAAAGAGCTGAGAGAAGAGCTTGGTGACAGTGACGACAGTAATTAGGTCTGTGTGAGTCAGGACACTTCCTGCTGGGGGATGGAGGGGGAAAAGACAGGGAAGGGAGGCAGATAGGTGACTGAAGCACATTACAGAGTTATATAACTTTGTAATGTGCTTCACTTACTGGGAAAAAGTTTTTCATGGCACTTGTCCTTTAATATAAAAGTTATACATGTTACATATTGTTGTAATCGTACCGACTTGAGGAACATATGTACCATGCCAGTTTTTCCATCGGGCACACCGGGCCCGGGCCTTGTGGCTCAACATGAAGAAGGTGTTGGGCAGGAGGGTTGAGAGGTATCTAGGGGGGGGGGGGGGGGGGGGTCAGAGATGAGAAGTATCCTGGGTCAGGAGGGGTGAGAGTTATTGGTGGGGTTAGAGATGTGGGAGGTATCGGTGGGAGGCAGACAGGAGGTGTTGGAAGTCATGAGGGGTATCTGGGGGGTCAGAGATGATGTGTTGGGGGTCAGAAGGGGTGAGAGGTATCTGGGAGGGTTAGAAGGGTGGATGGGGGTGTTGGGCACGAGAGGCTGATGGAGCCTCTGAGAACCTTTCTTTTTAGGGTTTTGTACATGATGCCATGGGATCTGTGGGAGTTGTCGCCCTTGTGGTGGTGATGTCACACGATGCCATGGGATCTGTGGGAGTTGTCGTCCTTGTGGTGGTGATGATGTCACACGATGCCATGGGATCTGTGGGAGTTGTCATTCTTGTGGTGGTGATGTCACACGATGCCATGGGATCTGTGGGAGTTGTCATCCTTGTGGCGGTGATGTCACACGATGCCATGGGATCTGTGGGAGTTGTCGTCCTTGTGGTGGTGATGATGTCACACGATGCCATGGGATCTGTGGGAGTTGTCATTCTTGTGGTGGTGATGTCACACGATGCCATGGGATCTGTGGGAGTTGTCATTCTTGTGGTGGTGATGTCACACGATGCCATGGGATCTGTGGGAGTTGTCATTCTTGTGGTGGTGATGTCACACGATGCCATGGGATCTGTGGGAGTTGTCGTCCTTGTGGTGGTGATGATGTCACACGATGCCATGGGATCTGTGGGAGTTGTCATTCTTGTGGTGGTGATGTCACACGATGCCATGGGATCTGTGGGAGTTGTCATTCTTGTGGTGGTGATGTCACACGATGCCATGGGATCTGTGGGAGTTGTCGTCCTTGTGGTGGTGATGATGTCACACGATGCCATGGGATCTGTGGGAGTTGTCATCCTTGTGGTGGTGATGTTACACGATGCCATGGGATCTGTGGGAGTTGTCATTCTTGTGGTGGTGATGTCACACGATGCCATGGGATCTGTGGGAGTTGTCGTCCTTGTGGCGGTGATGTCACACGATGCCATGGGATCTGTGGGAGTTGTCGTCCTTGTGGCGGTGATGATGTCACACGATGCCATGGGATCTGTGGGAGTAGTGGTCCTTGTGGCGGTGATGTCACACGATGCCATGGGATCTGTGGGAGTTGTCGTCCTTGTGGTGGTGATGTCACACGATGCCATGGGATCTGTGGGAGTTGTCGTCCTTGTGGCGGTGATGTCACACGATGCCATGGGATCTGTGGGAGTTGTCGTCCTTGTGGCGGTGATGTCACACGATGCCATGGGATCTGTGGGAGTTGTCGTCCTTGTGGCGGTGATGTCACACGATGCCATGGGATCTGTGGGAGTAGTGGTCCTTGTGGCGATGATGTCACACGATGCCATGGGATCTGTGGGAGTAGTGGTCCTTGTGGCGGTGATGTCACACGATGCCATGGGATCTGTGGGAGTAGTGGTCCTTGTGGCGGTGATGTCACACGATGCCATGGGATCTGTGGGAGTTGTCGTCCTTGTGGCGGTGATGTCACACGATGCCATGGGATCTGTGGGAGTAGTGGTCCTTGTGGCGGTGATGTCACACGATGCCATGGGATCTGTGGGAGTTGTCGTCCTTGTGGCGGTGATGTCACACGATGCCATGGGATCTGTGGGAGTAGTGGTCCTTGTGGCGGTGATGTCACACGATGCCATGGGATCTGTGGGAGTTGTCGCCCTTGTGGTGGTGATGTCACACGATGCCATGGGATCTGTGGGAGTTGTCGCCCTTGTGGCGGTGATGTCACACGATGCCATGGGATCTGTGGGAGTTGTCGTCCTTGTGGTGATATCACACGATGCCATGGGATCTGTGGGAGTTGTCATCCTTCAGGGCTCAAGATGGCGACCAAAATGTCGCTAATGCGACTGACATTTTGCAAATGGCGCCCAGATTTATTAATCTGGGCGCCATTTGCGACTGGCGGCGGCGCGCTGTCTCTTTAAGTCCGGGTGTCCCATCCTATCCCCGGCAGCGCGGCGCATCAGTGAGCTGCCTGGGGCCCTGACTTCCGGCACAGGAAGCGCACGTCAGAGACGCTTCCTGTGTCAGAAGTCACAGCCCCGGCGTACAGGGAGCTCACTGACGCGCCGCGCTGCCGGGGATAGGACGGGACACCCCCGGCAGCCGCGCATCAGCCGGGGACAGCGCCTGAAGAAGAAGAGGATCGCCGGGGGAGCGGGTTGTCAGGTGAGTTTGTGTGTTTGTTTTTTTTAAATACTGCTTAGCATAGAGGAAAGGGGGGGGGGAATCTATAATGGGGGGGAGAAGAGGGGCCATCTTCAAGGGGGGGAGAGGGGGCTATCTATAAGGGGAGGGGGTATCTATAAGGGGGGGAGAAGAGGGGGCATCTATAATGGGGGAGAAGAGGGGGCATCTATAATGGGGGAGAAGAGGGGGCATCTATAATGAGGGTAGAGGGGGTCATCTATAAAAGGAGGGGGTCATCTATAATGGGGGGGGGGGGCATCTATAAGTGTAGGGCAAACTGGCTGCAGACACTGGGAGATAGATATATGCACAATTATTATTATCAGGGCCCCTCAGGTGTCTGTATTGTAGGGGGTCACTTGCATTAGTCACTAGGTGAGAGATATATCTATCTATATACACATCTTGTGGGGGGTCACTATGGCTGCAGTCAGAAGTCTAGCTCAGTATGTATAGACTGTTGCAAGCTTTTAAAGGGAACCTGTCACCCCCGGTGACGGGGTGACAGGCTCCCAACCCCCCGTTAGAGCCCCCTATACTCACCTCATCGCGCCGGGTCCCGCTTCTGAAGATGGTCGGGTCACGGAGATCTCAGCCGCTGCAGCCCGGCGCGCACACTGAGAGATGAGTCCAACGCTCATAGAGAATGATGGGAGAGTCCAGTGCTCCGTCATTCTCTATGAGCGTTGGACTCATCTCTCAGCGCGCGCCGGGCTGCAGCGGCTGAGATCTCCGTGACCCGACCATCTTCAGAAGCGGGACCCGGCGGGATGAGGTGAGTATAGGGGGCTCTAACGGGGGGTTGGGAGCCTGTCACCCCGTCACCGGGGGAGACAGGTTCCCTTTAAGTTCAAGTTCAGAAGAGTAAGCCTCATTAAAAGGCTAGCCAAGTGAAGCTGAAGTACTGAGTCAGACTGGATATGGTTGTCAGACTGGATATGGTTGTCAAGTTGCAAGTTTTCATGTTGAACGTTTTCAAACTAAGAAAAGAAAGAATCTAAAGGAGGAGGAGGAGGAGGCTGCCGCGGCCTCTGCACAAAGTAAGTGCCATGTAACATAACATTAATTTTACATGGTTTAAAATGTTGGCGACCAAATATTCTATTTGGCGCCTAAATTTTTCAGGTTAGGAGCCAATGGCTCCCAGGTACATTTTTTAGTCTGGAGCCCTGTCCTTGTGGTGGTGATGATGTCACACGATGCCATGGGATCTGTGGGAGTTGTCGTCCTTGTGACGATGATGTCACATGATGCCATGGGATCTGTGGGAGTTGTCGTCCTTGTGTTGATGTCACATGATGCCATGGGATCTGTGGGAGTTGTCGTCCTTGTGTTGATGTCACATGATGCCATGGGATCTGTGGGAGTTGTCGTCCTTGTGACGATGATGTCACATGATGCCATGGGATCTGTGGGAGTTGTCGTCCTTGTGTTGATGTCACATGATGCCATGGGATCTGTGGGAGTTGTCGTCCTTGTGACGATGATGTCACATGATGCCATGGGATCTGTGGGAGTTGTCGTCCTTGTGACGATGATGTCACATGATGCCATGGGATCTGTGGGAGTTGTCGTCCTTGTGTTGATGTCACATGATGCCATGGGATCTGTGGGAGTTGTCGTCCTTGTGACGGTGATGTCACATGATGCCATGGGATCTGTGGGAGTTGTCGTCCTTGTGGCGGTGATGTCACATGATGCCATGGGATCTGTGGGAGTTGTCGTCCTTGTGACGGTGATGTCACACGATGCCATGGGATCTGTGGGAGTAGTGGTCCTTGTGGCGGTGATGTTACACGATGCCATGGGATCTGTGGGAGTAGTGGTCCTTGTGGTGGTGATGTCACATGATGCCATGGGATCTGTGGGAGTAGTGGTCCTTGTGGCGGTGATGTCACACGATGCCATGGGATCTGTGGGAGTAGTGGTCCTTGTGGCGGTGATGTCATGTGCCCCCGGTGCTCAGGGTAATGGCCGCTCCGCAGTATCCATGCTGCTGCTTCCCTTATGTTTCCGGCAGGCAGAGTTCACGGCCATGCGGGATCAGTACATGAGAGCCGGGGAAGGTTTCATCATCTGCTACTCCATCACTGATCGCCGCAGCTTCCATGAAGTGCGAGAGTTCAAGCAGCTGATCTATCGTGTGCGGCGGACGGATGACACCCCGGTGGTGCTGGTGGGAAACAAGTCGGACCTGTCTCGCCTCCGCCAGGTACAGTATAGGCTCTTGGCGGCCATGCTTGTCATATACAGTTACATGTTGTATTGCTAAATCACATCTTCTGCTCATGTCAGGTCTCCAAGGAGGAGGGCAGCTCCTTGGCCAGGGAGTTCAGCTGTCCGTTCTTTGAGACGTCAGCTGCCTTCCGCTACTACATAGATGATGTGTTCCACGCTCTGGTCCGGGAGATCCGCAGGAAGGAGAAGGAGGCCGCCCTGGCCAGTGAGCGCAAGTTCAAGCCCAAGTCCTCTCTATGGAGGCGACTGAAGTCTCCGTTCAGGAAGAAGAAGGAGTCTGTGACCTGAAGGGGCGCCACTCCGGGGATGGCACTGATCGTCTGGGGAGATGCAGGCAGTGGCCCGGCCTTCCTGCAGGCTCTATGTAAATACATACACTGGGCATATATATATATATGTGTGTGAGGTGAGGCCGCGCCTGCCTCCCCTTCCTCAGCTGTGAATTACTAACTGCACATATACAAGACACGTATGAGGCCACGTGAAAGGGCCCCCCCATCCTCATGGGATGGAGCCCTCCACCACAAGACTGGAACCAGGGCTGGTCACTGGTAAGAGGAGGACACCTGGAGACCCTGCACACTGACTGATGGGGTCCCGGACCGCTGCAGGTGACACCTCCACACCTTGTTTTGCACACTTTTTTTGTATACTTTTCTATATCTTATTAACAGTTGTGTATAGTAAACCTGCTGTGTCCTTACTGCCGGCCTCCTCTCTGTTTTTACTGGGTGGTCAGGAACGATTATGGTGCGCTTGGTGTTACAATGTACAATGACAGGTGTGTCTAGTGGTGGTGGTGGTGTGACAGTGTACAGGGCAGGTGTGTCTAGTGGTGGTGTTACAGTGTACAGGACAGGTGTGTCTAGTGGTGGTGGACATTGTATAGGACAGGTGTGTCTAGTGGTGGTGGTGGTGTGACAGTGTACAGGGCAGGTGTGTCTTGTGGTGGTATGTGTGACAGTGTACAGGACAGGTGTGTCTAGTGGTGGTGTTACAGTGTACAGGACAGGTGTGTCTAGTGGTGGTGGACATTGTATAGGACAGGTGTGTCTAGTGGTGGTGGTGTGACAGTGTACAGGGCAGGTGTGTCTTGTGGTGGTATGTGTGACAGTGTACAGGACAGGTGTGTCTAGTGGTGGTGGTGTGACAGTGTACAGGGCAGGTGTGTCTAGTGGTGGTGTACAATGTATGGGACAGGTGTGTCTAGTGGTGGTGGTGTGACAGTGTACAGGGCAGGTGTGTCTAGTGGTGGTGTACAATGTATGGGACAGGTGTGTCTAGTGGTGGTGGACATTGTATAGGACAGGTGTGTCTAGTGGTGGTGGTGGTGTGACAGTGTACAGGGCAGGTGTGTCTAGTGGTGGTGTACAATGTATGGGACAGGTGTGTCTAGTGGTGGTGGTGTGACAGTGTACAGGGCAGGTGTGTCTAGTGGTGGTGTACAATGTATGGGACAGGTGTGTCTAGTGGTGGTGGACATTGTATAGGACAGGTGTGTCTAGTGGTGGTGGTGTGACAGTGTACAGGGCAGGTGTGTCTAGTGGTGATGTTACAATGTATGGGACAAGTGTGTCTAGTGGTGGTGGTGTGACAGTGTACAGGGCAGGTGTGTCTTGTGGTGGTATGTGTGACAGTGTACAGGACAGGTGTGTCTAGTGGTGGTGGTGTGACAGTGTACAGGACAGGTGTGTCTAGTGGTGGTGTTACAATGTATGGGACAGGTGTGTCTAGTGGTGGTGGTGTGACATTGTACAGGGCAGGTGTGTCTAGTGGTGGTGGTGTGACAGTGTACAGGGCAGGTGTGTCTTGTGGTGGTATGTGTGACAGTGTACAGGACAGGTGTGTCTAGTGGTGGTGGTGTGACAGTGTACAGGACAGGTGTGTCTAGTGGTGGTGTTACAATGTATGGGACAGGTGTGTCTAGTGGTGGTGGTGTGACAGTGTACAGGGCAGGTGTGTCTAGTGGTGGTGTACAATGTATGGGACAGGTGTGTCTGGTGATGGTGTGACAGTGTACAGGACAGGTGTGTCTAGTGGTGGGGGTGTGACAGTGTACAGGACAGGTGTGTCTAGTGATGGTGTGACAGTGTACAGGACAGGTGTGTCTAGTGATGGTGTGACAGTGTACAGGACAGGTGTGTCTAGTGGTGGTAGTGTTACAGTGTACAGGACAGGTGTGTCTAGTGGTGATGGTGTGACAGTGTACAGGACAGGTGTGTCTAGTGGTGGGGGTGTGACAGTGTACAGGACAGGTGTGTCTAGTGGTGGTGGTGTGACAGTGTACAGGACAGGTGTGTCTAGTGGTGATGGTGTGACAGTGTACAGGACAGGTGTGTCTAGTGGTGGGGGTGTGACAGTGTACAGGACAGGTGTGTCTAGTGGTGGTGGTGTTACAGTGTACAGGGCAGGTGTGTCTTGTGGTGGTGTGACAGTGTACAGGACAGGTGTGTCTTGTGGTGGTGTTACAATGTATGGGACAGGTGTGTCTGGTGGTGGTGGTGTGACAGTGTACCGGGCAGGTGTGTCTAGTGGTGGTGGTGTGACAGTGTACAGGACAGGTGTGTCTAGTGGTGGGGGTGTGACAGTGTACAGGACAGGTGTGTCTAGTGGTGGTGGTGGTGGTGTGACAGTGTACAGGGCAGGTGTGTGTCTACTGGTGGTGTGTGTGACAGTGTATAGGACAGGTGTGTCTAGTGGTGATGGTGTGACAGTGTACAGGGCAGGTGTGTGTCTTGTGGTGGTGTTACAGTGTACAGGACAGGTGTGTGTCTTGTGGTGGTGGTGTGACAGTGTACAGGACAGGTGTGTCTTGTGGTGGTGGTGTGACAGTGTACAGGACAGGTGTGTCTAGTGGTGATGGTGTGACAGTGTACAGGGCAGGTGTGTGTCTTGTGGTGGTGTTACAGTGTACAGGACAGGTGTGTGTCTTGTGGTGGTGGTGTGACAGTGTACAGGACAGGTGTGTGTCTTGTGGTGGTGTTACAGTGTACAGGACAGGTGTGTGTCTTGTGGTGGTGGTGTGACAGTGTACAGGACAGGTGTGTCTAGTGGTGATGGTGTGACAGTGTACAGGGCAGGTGTGTGTCTTGTGGTGGTGTTACAGTGTACAGGACAGGTGTGTGTCTTGTGGTGGTGGTGTGACAGTGTATAGGACAGGTGTGTCTAGTGGTGATGGTGTGACAGTGTACAGGGCAGGTGTGTGTCTTGTGGTGGTGTTACAGTGTACAGGACAGGTGTGTGTCTTGTGGTGGTGGTGTGACAGTGTACAGGACAGGTGTGTCTTGTGGTGGTGTGACAGTGTACAGGACAGGTGTGTCTGGTGGTGGTGGTGTGACAGTGTACAGGGCAGGTGTGTCTAGTGGTGGTGTGACAGTGTACAGGGCAGGTGTGTCTAGTGGTGGTGTACAATGTATGGGACAGGTGTGTCTAGTGGTGGTGGTGTGACACTGTACAGGACAGGTGTGTCTAGTGGTGTTACAATGTATGGGACAGGTGTGTCTAGTGGTGGTGGTGTGACACTGTACAGGACAGGTGTGTGTCTTGTGGTGGTGGTGTGACACTGTACAGGACAGGTGTGTCTAGTGGTGGTGTTACAATGTATGGGACAGGTGTGTCTAGTGGTGGTGGTGTGACACTGTACAGGACAGGTGTGTCTAGTGGTGGTGGACATTGTATAGGACAGGTGTGTCTAGTGGTGGTGGTGTGACAGTGTACAGGGCAGGTGTGTCTAGTGGTGATGTTACAATGTATGGGACAGGTGTGTCTAGTGGTGGTGTGACACTGTACAGGACAGGTGTGTCTAGTGGTGTTACAATGTATGGGACAGGTGTGTCTAGTAGTGGTGGTGTGACAGTGTACAGGACAGGTGTGTCTAGTGGTGGTGGTGTGACATTGTACAGGGCAGGTGTGTCTAGTGGTGGTGGTGTGACATTGTACAGGGCAGGTGTGTCT
>JAQFWZ010000059.1:2429206-2671706 GCA_027789725.1 Dendropsophus ebraccatus
GAGTCCTTCTGGCTGAGAGAGCCTCACCTCCTTCCGTCACATCATGGAACATATAACAGATTGGATCCAAAGGCAGAGACGTGCCCCAAGTGTTAGAAAAGATTCTATCAGTTTCCAATAGAAGTGGCCATGGGGACACAGTCATACCCAGGGAAAGAGATCAGCTTTAGATTTAGCACATTTAGGACAGTGTTGTAAATAACCTTCTAGGTGTTGAGTATAAGAGAGAATAAATGCATATATTGCTTTGTATAACAGTCGGTGGAGCTCTCTCAGTTTTGTGCTAGGAGTAGCGGTGTGGACGAATTTAATTCCATTTAGTAATCGTCGTTCTAAATCATTACATTGTAAGTCGTCATACCATTTTGTCACATGCCGGGGGGGGGGGGGGGCACTGTCAAAAGAAATGGAGGAAAGCATTTGGTATATTGGTGGATATATTGTATCCCCCAGATCAGCCCCCCTAGTGGCCGATCACTAACACTCTCCCCTCCCCGGCCGGCCATCAGATCCAAGATGGCCGCCCCCATCCCTGAGAACAAACAATGTTTGTTCGCAGGGATGGAAATGAATAAATGATCAAAGCCCCATGCTCTCCGCCACCGGAGGTAGCGGAGAGCATGGGGCAGTGATCGGGGACCCCCCCCGTGTGGTCCCAGTGCAAAAAAGCACTTTATCCCCTGTCACCATAAATCATTGGTGACACGGGATAAAAAGTGTCAGTGTGTCACTCCCCCAGTCACCCCCCTTTCCCATATACGTTACCTGATCCTGGAGCTCCTTCCTCTTCGGTGTCCTGGCTGGTTATGAAGTGCGCATGCGCTCCACAACCAGCCAACTCTGAAAATTTAAAGTGACAGAGACCAATTTGGTCTCTGTCACTGAACTATGATTACTGTGATAGAAAATATCACAGTAATCATAGTAATACAGTGAAAATATAGTAATTATAGTAATAATTGCAGTTCACTCCCAAATTACCCCTAACCCCCCTCAGATTACCCGTAACCACCGCAGGTTGCCCATATCCGCCCCAGGTTGCCCGTAATCACGCCAGATTGCACATAACCACCGCACGTTGCCCCTAACCACCGCACTTTGCCCCTAACCACCACATGTTGACCGTAACCACCCCGAATTGCCAGTGACCCCCTCCAGATGGTGCGTAATCAGCCCCGATTGCCCGTAATCCCCCAGATTGAACGTAACCACCGCACGTTGCCTCTAACCACCCCAAATTGCCAGTGACCCTCTCCAGATGGTCCGTAACCACGCCAGATTGCCTGTAACGACCCCAAATTACAGGTAACGACCCCAAATTACAGGTAACCACCCCAAATTACAGGTAACCACCCCAAATTACAGGTAACGACCCCAAATTACAGGTAACCACCCCAAATTACAGGTAACCACCCCAAATTACAGGTAACGACCCCAAATTACAGGTAACGACCCCAAATTACAGGTAACGACCCCAAATTACAGGTACCTATTGTATTTTAGTAACTGCGCTATTCTAATAACTATTACTAGCTGCGGTTTTGCGCCAGCAAATTGGCGCTCCCTTCCTTCTGAGCCCTGCTGTGTGCCCATACAGTGGTTTATGCCCACATATGGGGTACCGTTGTACTCAGGAGAACCTGCGTTACAGATTTTGGGGTACGTTTTCTCTCCTGTTCCTCGTGAAATTAAGAAATTTTTAACTAAACAAACATATTATTGGAAAAATTCGAGTTTTTCATTTTTACTGTCTTATTTTGAATACTTTCCTCTAATACCTGTGGGGTCAAACCGCTCACTGCACCCCAAGATGTATTCTTTGAGGGGTGTACTTTCCTAAATGGGGTGACTTTTGCTGGGGTTCTATTCTGCTGACACTACAGGGGCGCTGCAAACGCTCCTGGCGCTCAGAAACTTCTTCGGAAAAATCTGCACTGAAAATGCTAATTGGCGCTCCTTCCCTTCTGAGCCCGGCTGGGTGCCCATACAGTGGTTTATGCCCACATATGGGGTACCGTTCTACTCAGGGGAACCTGCGTTACAGATTTGGGCATGCAGCTTCTCCCCTGTTCCTAGTGAAATTGAGAAATTTCAAACTAAACGAACATATTATTGAAAAAATTCTAGTTTTTCAATTTTACTGTCTTATTTTGAATACTTTCCTCTAATACCTGTGGGGTCAAATGGTCACCACACCCCAAGATGAATTCTTTGAGGGGTTTACTTTCCAAAATGGGGTGACTTTTGGGGGGTTTCTCTTCTGCGGACACTACAGGGGCGCTGCAAACACACCTGGCGCTCAGAAACTTCTTCACCAAAATCTGCATTGAAAAAGCTAATTGGCGCTCCTTCCCTTCTGAGCCCTGCTGTGTGCCCATACAGTGGTTTACGCCCACATATGGGGTACCGTTGTATTCAGGAGAACCTGCGTTACAAATTTGGGCATGCTTTTTTTTCTCATGTTCCTTTTGAAAATGAGAAACTTTAATCTAAACGTATATATAATTTGAAAATTTAAATTTTCGATTTTTTTTTTTTTACGGCCTAATTGTGAATACTTTCCTCCAGCCCCTGTAGGGTTAAAATGCTCATTATACCCCTAGATTTATTCTTTTTAAGGTGTCTAGTTTCCAAAATGGGGTCACTTATGGGGTTTTACAGCATACAAGTCTTCTAAATCCATTTAAAAAAAGAACTGGTCCCTAAAAAAAATCAGTTTTGGAAAGTTTCACAAAATGTGATAATTTGCTACTAAATTTCTAAGCCCCATAACAGCCTAAAAAAGTAAAATATGTTTCCCAAATTATGCCATAATAAAGAGGACATATTGGTAATGTGATTTAGTAACTAATTTATGTGCTACGACTTCCTTTTTTAGAAGCAGAGAATTTCAGAAGTTGGCTTGCTCACTGTGGTTGCTGACAAGTGGTTGATAATAAGTGGAGTTTTATAGAAGGAGTTACAAGTTGTGGTCAGTGCGGAATCTCTTTCTTTTTCCCTGTTTTGTTGCACTGAGGATGATGGCCGGTGAGATGGAAGGATTCAGTCAGTGCGCAGTCTGCCGCATGTACGCACAACTGGAGCAGGAGTTCCAGGGTGACGACCGCTGTGACAGATGGGAGCATGTCGCCCATCTAGAAGCTGGAGTTAGAGATCTGGAGAAGCAGATTACAACACTGAGGGAACTTGGCCACCATGGGAGGGATCGCTGATCACTGAGGGAACTTGGCCACCATGGGAGGGATCGCTGATCACTGAGGGAACTTGGCCACCATGGGAGGGATCGCTGATCACTGAGGGAACTTGGCCACCATGAGAGGGATCGCTGATCACTGAGGGAACTTGGCCACCATGGGAGGGATCGCTGATCACTGAGGGAACTTGGCCACCATGAGAGGGATCGCTGATCACTGAGGGAACTTGGCCACCATGAGAGGGATCGCTGATCACTGAGGGAACTTGGCCACCATGAGAGGGATCGCTGATCACTGAGGGAACTTGGCCACCATGAGAGGGATCGCTGATCACTGAGGGAACTTGGCCACCATGAGAGGGATCGCTGATCACTGAGCAGGAGGTTAGTGGGTAGAGATGGAGGGTGGTGATATAGATCAGGAGCCCCAGTAAGTAGCTGGTTATTGTAGTTAGAGGGACCAGTAAGGGATCCAAGAAAAGGAAGGCCACTTCTCCTACTGTATGCCCAAGCAAAAGTGCCACGTTAGGTGATGTGAGGGCGTCCGTGTCAGAAATGGCGGCTCTAGTGGATCCTGTTCTCCCTAACAGCCGGGGGCACAGTCCAACTAGTAGTGGGGGGATGGTAATGTAGGTAGGACAGCTAGTAGTGGGGGATGGTAATGTAGGTAGGACAGCTAGTAGTGGGGGGATGGTAATGTAGGTAGGACAGCTAGTAGTGGGGGGATGGTAATGTAGGTAGGACAGCTAGTAGTGGGGGATGGTAATGTAGGTAGGACAGCTAGTAGTGGGGGGATGGTAATGTAGGTAGGACAGCTAGTAGTGGGGGATGGTATTGTAGGTAGGACAGCTAGTAGTGGGGGGATGGTAATGTAGGTAGGACAGCTAGTAGTGGGGGGATGGTAATGTAGGTAGGACAGCTAGTAGTGGGCGGGATGGTAAGGTAGGTAGGACAGCTAGTAGTGGGGGGATGGTAATGTAGGTAGGACAGCTAGTAGTGGGGGGATGGTAATGTAGGTAGGACAGCTAGTAGTGGGGGGATGGTAATGTAGGTAGGACAGCTAGTAGTGGGGGATGGTAATGTAGGTAGGACAGCTAGTAGTGGGGGGGATGGTAATGTAGGTAGGACAGCTAGTAGTGGGGGATGGTAATGTAGGTAGGACAGCTAGTAGTGGGGGATGGTAATGTAGGTAGGACAGCTAGTAGTGGGGGATGGTAATGTAGGTAGGACAGCTAGTAGTGGGGGGATGGTAATGTAGGTAGGACAGCTAGTAGTGGGGGGGATGGTAATGTAGGTAGGACAGCTAGTAGTGGGGGGATGGTAATGTAGGTAGGACAGCTAGTAGTGGGGGGATGGTATTGTAGGTAGGACAGCTAGTAGTGGGGGGATGGTAATGTAGGTAGGACAGCTAGTAGTGGGGGGATGGTAATGTAGGTAGGACAGCTAGTAGTGGGGGGGGATGGTAATGTAGGTAGGACAGCTAGTAGTGGGGGGATGGTAATGTAGGTAGGACAGCTAGTAGTGGGGGGATGGTAATGTAGGTAGGACAGCTAGTAGTGGGGGGGATGGTAATGTATGTAGGACAGCTAGTAGTGGGGGGATGGTATTGTAGGTAGGACAGCTAGTAGTGGGGGGATGGTATTGTAGGTAGGACAGCTAGTAGTGGGGGGATGGTAATGTAGGTAGGACAGCTAGTAGTGGGGGGATGGTAATGTAGGTAGGACAGCTAGTAGTGGGGGGGATGGTAATGTATGTAGGACAGCTAGTAGTGGGGGGGATGGTAATGTAGGTAGGACAGCTAGTAGTGGTAGTGGGGGATGGTAATGTAGGTAGGACAGCTAGTAGTGGGGGGGGGGTGGTAATGTAGGTAGGACAGCTAGTAGTGGGGGGGATGGTAATGTAGGTAGGACAGCTAGTAGTGGGGGGGGATGGTAATGTAGCTAGGACAGCTAGTAGTGGGGGGATGGTAATGTAGGTAGGACAGCTAGTAGTGGGGGGATGGTAATGTAGGTAGGACAGCTAGTAGTGGGGGGATGGTAATGTAGGTAGGACAGCTAGTAGTGGGGGATGGTAATGTAGGTAGGACAGCTAGTAGTGGGGGGGATGGTAATGTAGGTAGGACAGCTAGTAGTGGGGGGGATGGTATTGTAGGTAGGACAGCTAGTAGTGGGGATGGTAATGTAGGTAGGACAGCTAGTAGTGGGGGGGATGGTATTGTAGCTAGGACAGCTAGTAGTGGTAGTGGGGGGATGGTAATGTAGGTAGGACAGCTAGTAGTGGGCGGGATGGTAATGTAGGTAGGACAGCTAGTAGTGGGGGATGGTAATGTAGGTAGGACAGCTAGTAGTGGGGGGATGGTAATGTAGGTAGGAAAGCTAGTATGGGGGGATGGTAATGTAGGTAGGACAGCTAGTAGTGGGGGAATGGAATGTAGGTAGGACAGCTAGTAGTGGGGGGGATGTAAATGTAGGTAGGGACAACTAGTAGTGGGGGATGGTAATGTAGGTAGGACAGCTAGTAGTGGGGGGATGGTAATGTAGGTAGGACAGCTAGTAGTGGGGGATGGTAATGTAGGTAGGACAGCTAGTAGTGGGGGGATGGTAATGTAGGTAGGACAGCTAGTAGTGGGGGGATGGTAATGTAGGTAGGACAGCTAGTAGTGGGGGGATGGTAATGTAGGTAGGACAGCTAGGTAGTGGGGGGGATGGTAATGTAGGTAGGACAGCTAGTAGTGGGGGGATGGTAATGTAGGTAGGACAGCTAGTAGTGGGGGGGATGGTAATGTAGGTAGGACAGCTAGTAGTGGGGGGGATGGTAATGTAGGTAGGACAGCTAGTAGTGGGGGGATGGTAATGTAGGTAGGACAGCTAGTAGTGGGGGGATGGTAATGTAGGTAGGACAGCTAGTAGTGGGGGGGATGGTAATGTATGTAGGACAGCTAGTAGTGGGGGATGGTAATGTAGGTAGGACAGCTAGTAGTGGGGGGGATGGTAATGTAGGTAGGACAGCTAGTAGTGGGGGGGATGGTATTGTAGGTAGGACAGCTAGTAGTGGGGGGGGATGGTAATGTAGGTAGGACAGCTAGTAGTGGGGGGGATGGTAATGTAGCTAGGACAGCTAGTAGTGGGGGGATGGTAATGTAGGTAGGACAGCTAGTAGTGGGGGGATGGTAATGTAGGTAGGACAGCTAGTAGTGGGGGGATGGTAATGTAGGTAGGACAGCTAGTAGTGGGGGGGGTAATGTAGGTAGGACAGCTAGTAGTGGGGGGATGGTAATGTAGGTAGGACAGCTAGTAGTGGGGGGATGGTAATGTAGGTAGGACAGCTAGTAGTGGGGGGGATGGTAATGTAGGTAGGACAGCTAGTAGTGGGGGGGATGGTAATGTAGGTAGGACAGCTAGTAGTGGGGGGATGGTAATGTAGGTAGGACAGCTAGTAGTGGGGGGGATGGTAATGTAGGTAGGACAGCTAGTAGTGGGGGGATGGTAATGTAGGTAGGACAGCTAGTAGTGGGGGGATGGTAATGTAGGTAGGACAGCTAGTAGTGGGGGGATGGTAATGTAGGTAGGACAGCTAGTAGTGGGGGGAGGGTAATGTAGGTAGGACAGCTAGTAGTGGGGGGATGGTAATGTAGGTAGGACAGCTAGTAGTGGGGGGATGGTAATGTAGGTAGGACAGCTAGTAGTGGGGGGATGGTAATGTAGGTAGGACAGCTAGTAGTGGGGGGGATGGTAATGTAGGTAGGACAGCTAGTAGTGGGGGGATGGTAATGTAGGTAGGACAGCTAGTAGTGGGGGATGGTAATGTAGGTAGGACAGCTAGTAGTGGGGGGATGGTAATGTAGGTAGGACAGCTAGTAGTGGGGGGGATGGTAATGTAGGTAGGACAGCTAGTAGTGGGGGGATGGTAATGTAGGTAGGACAGCTAGTAGTGGGGGGATGGTAATTGTAGGTAGGACAGCTAGTAGTGGGGGGGATGGTAATGTAGGTAGGACAGCTAGTAGTGGTAGTGGGGGATGGTAATGTAGGTAGGACAGCTAGTAGTGGGGGGATGGTAATGTAGGTAGGACAGCTAGTAGTGGGGGGATGGTAATGTAGGTAGGACAGCTAGTAGTGGGGGGATGGTAATGTAGGTAGGACAGCTAGTAGTGGGGGGGATGGTAATGTAGGTAGGACAGCTAGTAGTGGGGGGATGGTAATGTAGGTAGGACAGCTAGTAGTGGGGGGATGGTATGTAGGTAGGACAGCTAGTAGTGGGGGGATGGTAATGTAGGTAGGACAGCTAGTAGTGGTAGTGGGGGGATGGTAATGTAGGTAGGACACCTAGTAGTGGGGGGATGGTAATGTAGGTAGGACAGCTAGTAGTGGGGGATGGTATTGTAGGTAGGACAGCTAGTAGTGGGGGGGATGGTAATGTAGGTAGGACAGCTAGTAGTGGGGGATGGTAATGTAGGTAGGACAGCTAGTAGTGGGGGGATGGTAATGTAGGTAGGACAGCTAGTAGTGGGGGGATGGTAATGTAGGTAGGACAGCTAGTAGTGGGGGGATGGTAATGTAGGTAGGACAGCTAGTAGTGGGGGATGGTAATGTATGTAGGACAGCTAGTAGTGGGGGGATGGTAATGTAGGTAGGCCAGCTAGTAGTGGGGGGGGGGGTAATGTAGGTAGGACAGCTAGTAGTGGGGGGGATGGTAATGTAGGTAGGACAGCTAGTAGTGGGGGATGGTAATGTAGGTAGGACAGCTAGTAGTGGGGGGATGGTAATGTAGGTAGGACAGCTAGTAGTGGGGGGATGGTAATGTAGGTAGGACAGCTAGTAGTGGGGGGATGGTAATGTAGGTAGGACAGCTAGTAGTGGTAGTGGGGGGATGGTAATGTAGGTAGGACAGCTAGTAGTAGTAGTGGGGGGATGGTAATGTAGGCCCAGACAGTTAGTGGTTGTAGGGGATTCTATAATCAGGAAGACGGATAGAATAATTTGTTGCCAAGACCGCCTCAACCGAATGGTTTGCTGTCTCCCTGGTGCCAGGGTTCGGCATGTGGTGGAAAGGGTGGACAAATTACTTGGGGGGGCTGGGGATGACCCGGCTGTCGTGGTCCATGTGGGAACCAATGACAGGATACAAGGTAGGTGGAGGTCTATTAGAATAATTTTAGAGAACTAGGTGCTAAGTTGAAGGGAAGGACCTCCAAGGTGGTATTCTCTGGAATACTGCCTGTGCCATGCGCATCGCAGGAAAGACAGCGGGAGCTGCGGGAGGTAAATGCATGGCTCACGTCGTGGTGTAGAGGAGAGGGGTTTGGGGTGTTAGAGCACTGGGCTGACTTTTCATTGGGGTACAATCTGTTTTCCGCAGATAATTTGCACCTTAATGGAAGGGGGTCCGCTGTGCTGGGGGAGAGAATCCTAGAAGGGGTGGGGGGGGGATTATATACTAGGGATGTGGAGGGAGGACAATGTAGTGTATAATATAGTGGCGGATAGGTTACAGAGGGGACAGAACATTGAGGAGGGAGGGTCCTGTGGGGGAGGATAAGAGCAGTGGATAGGGAGAAGGGTCATGTGGGGGAGGATAAGAGCAGTGGATAATAGGGAGAAGGGTCCTGTGGGGGGAGGATAAGAGCAGTGCATAGGGAGGAGGGTCCTGTGGGGGAGGATAAGAGCAGTGGATAGGGAGAAGGGTCCTGTGGGGGGAGGATAAGAGCAGTGCATAGGGAGAAGGGTCCTGTGGGGGGAGGATAAGAGCAGTGGATAGGGAGAAGGGTCCTGTGGGGGAGGGGGAGGATAAGAGCAGTGGATAGGGAGAAGGGTCCTGTGGGGTAGGGGGGGATAAGAGCAGTGGATAGGGAGAAGGGTCCTGTGGGGGAGGATAAGAGCAGTGGATAGGGAGAAGGGTCCTGTGGGGGGAGGATAAGAGCAGGGGATAGGGAGAAGGGTCCTGTGGGGGAGGATAAGAGCAGTGGATAGGGAGAAGGGTCCTGTGGGGGGAGGATAAGAGCAGTGGATAGGGAGAAGGGTCCTGTGGGGAGGATAAGAGCAGTGGATAGGGAGAAGGGTCCTGTGGGGGGGGGGGGGAGGATAAGAGCAGTGGATAGGGAGAAGGGTCCTGTGGGGGGGGGGGGGGGGGAGGATAAGAGCAGTGGATGGGGAGAAGGGTCCTGTGGGGGAGGATAAGAGCAGTGGATAGGGAGAAGGGTCCTGTGGGGGGGGGGGGGGGGAGGATAAGAGCAGTGGATGGGGAGAAGGGTCCTGTGGGGGGGGGGGGGGGAGGATAAGAGCAGTGGATGGGGAGAAGGGTCCTGTGGGGGAGGATAAGACCAGTGGATAGGGAGAAGGGTCCTGTGGGGGGGAGGATAAGAGCAGTGGATAGGGAGAAGGGTCCTGTGGGGGAGGATAAGACCAGTGGATAGGGAGAAGGGTCCTGTGGGGGGAGGGGGGAGGATAAGAGCGGTGGATAGGGAGAAGGGTCCTGTGGGGGGAGGATAAGAGCAGTGGATAGGGAGAAGGGTCCTGTGGGGGAGGATAAGAGCAGTGGATAGGGAGGAGGGTCCTGTGGGGGAGGATAAGAGCAGTGGATAGGGAGAAGGGTCCTGTGGGGGGAGGATAAGACCAGTGGATAGGGAGAAGGGTCCTGTGGGGGAGGATAAGAGCAGTGGATAGGGAGAAGGGTCCTGTGGGGGAGGATAAGAGCAGTGGATAGGGAGAAGGGTCCTGTGGGGGAGGATAAGAGCAGGGGATAGGGAGAAGGGTCCTGTGGGGGGAGGATAAGAGCAGTGGATAGGGAGAAGGGTCCTGTGGGGGAGGATAAGAGCAGTGGATAGGGAGAAGGGTCCTGTGAGGGGAGGATAAGACCAGTGCATAGGGAGATCCATATGTTGCGGATGAGCAGTGGGGATGATTGTAGTCACAGCACAGTAATAAATCCCATTTCCTATAATGAAGGGGTTAAACACGATGGTAATATAAAGTGTATGGTCACTAATGCCAGAAGTCTAGCAGCAAGATGGGGGAGCTGGAGGCCTGGGTGCTGGAGGAGTCCATTGATGTGGTCGGTGTGACTGAGACATGGCTGGACTCCTCACATGACTGGGCTGTCAATATTCAGGGATTTACATTGTTCAGAAGGGAGGAGGAGTATGTCTGTATGGTATAAGGACCGGGTGGGCAGGAGGAGGAGGAGTATGTCTGTATGGTATAAGGACAGGGTGGGCAGGGGGAGGAGGAGTATGTCTGTATGGTATAAGGACAGGGTGGCAGGGGGAGGAGGAGTATGTCTGTATGGTATAAGGACAGGGTGGGCAGAAGGGGAGGAGGAGTATGTCTGTATGGTATAAGGACAGGGTGGGCAGGAGGAGGAGTATGTCTGTATGGTATAAGGACAGGGTGGGCAGAAGGGGAGGAGTATGTCTGTATGGTATAAGGACAGGGTGGGCAGGGGGAGGAGGAGTATGTCTGTATGGTATAAGGACAGGGTGGGCAGGAGGAGGAGGAGTATGTCTGTATGGTATAAGGACAGGGTGGCAGGGGGAGGAGGAGTATGTCTGTATGGTATAAGGACAGGGTGGGCAGAAGGGGAGGAGGAGTATGTCTGTATGGTATAAGGACAGGGTGGGCAGGAGGAGGAGTATGTCTGTATGGTATAAGGACAGGGTGGGCAGAAGGGGAGGAGTATGTCTGTATGGTATAAGGACAGGGTGGGCAGGAGGAGGAGTATGTCTGTATGGTATAAGGACAGGGTGGGCAGGGGGAGGAGGAGTATGTCTGTATGGTATAAGGACAGGGCGGGCGGGAGGAGGAGTATGTCTGTATGGTATAAGGACAGGGTGGGCAGGGGGAGGAGGAGTATGTCTGTATGGTATAAGGACAGGGTGGGCAGGAGGAGGAGTATGTCTGTATGGTATAAGGACAGGGTGGGCAGGGGGAGGAGGAGTATGTCTGTATGGTATAAGGACAGGGTGGGCAGGAGGAGGAGTATGTCTGTATGGTATAGGGACAGGGTGGGCAGGAGGAGGAGTATGTCTGTATGGTATAAGGACAGGGTGGGCAGGAGGAGGAGTATGTCTGTATGGTATAAGGACAGGGCGGGCGGGAGGAGGAGTATGTCTGTATGGTATAAGGACAGGGTGGGCAGGGGGAGGAGGAGTATGTCTGTATGGTATAAGGACAGGGTGGGCAGGAGGAGGAGTATGTCTGTATGGTATAAGGACAGGGTGGGCAGGGGGAGGAGGAGTATGTCTGTATGGTATAAGGACAGGGCGGGCAGGAGGAGGAGTATGTCTGTATGGTATAAGGACAGGTCGGGCAGGAGGAGGAGGAGGAGTATGTCTGTATGGTATAAGGACAGGGTGGGCAGGAGGAGGAGTATGTCTGTGTGGTATAAGGACAGGGTGGGCAGGGGGAGGAGGAGTATGTCTGTATGGTATAAGGACAGGGTGGGCAGGAGGAGGAGTATGTCTGTATGGTATAAGGACAGGGTGGGCAGGAGGAGGAGTATGTCTGTATGGTATAAGGACAGGGCGGGCAGGGGGAGGAGGAGTATGTCTGTATGGTATAAGGACAGGGTGGGCAGGGGGAGGAGGAGTATGTCTGTATGTTATAAGGACAGGGCGGGCAGGAGGAGGAGTATGTCTGTATGGTATAAGGACAGGGCGGGCAGGAGGAGGAGTATGTCTGTATGGTATAAGGACAGGGTGGGCAGGGGGAGGAGGAGTATGTCTGTATGGTATAAGGACAGGGTGGGCAGGGGGAGGAGGAGTATGTCTGTATGGTATAAGGACAGGGTGGGCAGGAGGAGGAGTATGTCTGTATGGTATAAGGATAGGACGGGCAGGAGGAGGAGTATGTCTGTATGGTATAAGGACAGGGTGGGCAGGAGGAGGAGGAGTATGTCTGTATGGTATAAGGATAGGGCGGGCAGGAGGAGGAGTATGTCTGTATGGTATAAGGACAGGGTGGGCAGGGGGAGGAGGAGTATGTCTGTATGGTATAAGGACAGGGCGGGCAGGAGGAGGAGTATGTCTGTATGGTATAAGGACAGGGTGGGCAGGGGGAGGAGGAGTATGTCTGTATGGTATAAGGACAGGGTGGGCAGGGGAGGAGGAGTATGTCTGTATGGTATAAGGACAGGGTGGGCAGGGGAGGAGGAGTATGTCTGTATGGTATAAGGACAGGGTGGGCAGGAGGAGGAGTATGTCTGTATGGTATAAGGATAGGACGGGCAGGAGGAGGAGTATGTCTGTATGGTATAAGGACAGGGCGGGCAGGAGGAGGAGTATGTCTGTATGGTATAAGGACAGGGTGGGCAGGAGGAGGAGTATGTCTGTATGGTATAAGGACAGGGTGGGCAGGAGGAGGAGTATGTCTGTATGGTATAAGGACAGGGTGGGCAGGAGGAGGAGTATGTCTGTATGGTATAAGGACAGGGTGGGCAGAAGGGGAGCAGGAGTATGTCTGTATGGTATAAGGACAGGGCGGGCAGGAGGAGGAGGAGTATGTCTGTATGGTATAAGGACAGGATGGGCAGGAGGAGGAGTATGTCTGTATGGTATAAGGACAGGGTGGGCAGGAGGAGGAGTATGTCTGTATGGTATAAGGACAGGGTGGGCAGAAGGGGAGGAGGAGTATGTCTGCATGGTATAAGGACAGGGCGGGCAGGAGGAGGAGTATGTCTGTATGGTATAAGGACAGGGTGGGCAGGGGGAGGAGGAGTATGTCTGTATGGTATAACGACAGGGTGGGCAGGGGGAGGAGTATGTCTGTATGGTATAAGGACAGGGTGGGCAGTAGGAGGAGTATGTCTGTATGGTATAAGGACAGGGCGGGCAGGAGGAGGAGTATGTCTGTATGGTATAAGGACAGGGTGGGCAGGAGGAGGAGTATGTCTGTATGGTATAAGGACAGGGCGGGCAGAAGGGAAGGAGGAGTATGTCTGTATGGTATAAGGACCGGGTGGGCAGGAGGAGGAGTATGTCTGTATGGTATAAGGACAGGGTGGGCAGGGGGAGGAGGAGTATGTCTGTATGGTATAAGGACAGGGTGGGCAGGAGGAGGAGTATGTCTGTATGGTATAAGGACAGGGTGGGCAGGAGGAGTAGGATTATGTCTGTATGGTATAAGGACCGGGTGGGCAGGGGGAGGAGTATGTCTGTATGGTATAAGGACAGGGCGGGCAGGAGGAGTATGTCTGTATGGTATAAGGACAGGGTGGGGAGGAGAAGTATGTCTGTATGGTATAAGGACCGGGTGGGAAGGGGGAGGAGTATGTCTGTATGGTATAAGGACAGGGCGGGCAGGGGGAGGAGTATGTCTGCATGGTATAAGGACAGGGCGGGCAGGAGGAGGAGTATGTCTGTATGGTATAAGGACAGGGTGGGCAGAAGGGGAGGAGGAGTATGTCTGTATGGTATAAGGACAGGGTGGGCAGGGGGAGGAGGAGTATGTCTGTATGGTATAAGGATCGGGTGGGCAGGAGGAGGAGTATGTCTGTATGGTATAAGGACAGGGTGGGCAGGAGGAGGAGGATGTCTGTATGGTATAAGGACAGGGTGGGCAGGAGGAGGAGTATGTCTGTATGGTATAAGGACAGGGTGGGCAGGAGGAGGAGGAGTATGTCTGTATGGTATAAGGACAGGGTGGGCAGGAGGAGGAGTATGTCTGTATGGTATAAGGACAGGGTGGGCAGGAGGAGGAGTATGTCTGTATGGTATAAGGACAGGGTGGGCAGGAGGAGGAGGAGTATGTCTGTATGGTATAAGGACAGGGTGGTAGGGGGAGGAGGAGTATGTCTGTATGGTATAAGGACAGTGTGGGCAGGAGGAGGAGTATGTCTGTATGGTATAAGGACAGGGTGGGGAGGAGGAGTATGTCTGTATGGTATAAGGACAGGGTGGGCAGGAGGAGGGGAGGAGGAGTATGTCTGTATGGTATAAGGACAGGGCGGGCAGGGGGAGGAGTATGTCTGTATGGTATAAGGACAGGGCGGGCAGGGGGAGGAGTATGTCTGCATGGTATAAGGACAGGGCGGGCAGGAGGAGGAGTATGTCTGTATGGTATAAGGACAGGGTGGGCAGAAGGGGAGGAGGAGTATGTCTGTATGGTATAAGGACCGGGTGGGCAGGGGGAGGAGTATGTCTGTATGGTATAAGGAGAGGGTGGGCAGGGGGAGGAGGAGTATGTCTGTATGGTATAAGGACAGGGTGGGCAGGAGGAGGAGTATGTCTGTATGGTATAAGGACAGGGCGGGCAGGGGGAGGAGTATGTCTGTATGGTATAAGGACAGGGTGGGCAGGGGGAGGAGTATGTCTGTATGGTATAAGGACAGGGAGGGCAGGGGGAGGAGTATGTCTGTATGGTATAAGGACAGGGCGGGCAGGGGGAGGAGGAGTATGTCTGTATGGTATAAGGACAGGGCGGGCAGGAGGAGTATGTCTGTATGGTATAAGGACAGGGTGGGCAGGAGGAGGAGGAGTATGTCTGTATGGTATAAGGACAGGGTGGGCAGGGGGAGGAGGAGTATGTCTGTATGGTATAAGGACAGGGCGGGCAGGAGGAGTATGTCTGTATGGTATAAGGACAGGGTGGGCAGGAGGAGGAGTATGTCTGTATGTCAGAAATGATATTAAAGTGAGTGTAACAGATACAATAGTGGGTGATGACTGTGATGATGTGGAAGCATTGTGGGTAGAACTACAGAAGGAGGTAAAGAGTGAAAAAATTATTCTTGGTGTAATCTATAGACCCCCCAACATTACTGAGGAGGTAGATGGTCAGCTGAATAGACAAATAGGGTGGGCTGCCCGGGAGGGGACAGTAGTGGTAATGGGGGACAACTACCCAGATATAGATTGGGGTCACGGTTCAGCTAAAACCACAAAGGGGGGGAATTTCTTACCCTCCTGCAGGATAATTTTCTGGGCCAGTTTGTGGAGGAGCCGACTAGAAGTGACGGCTGCCGGATCTGGTTATTTCTAACACCGCGGAGCTGGTTGGGGACGTCACTGTCCGTGAACACCTGGGGAATAGTCACCACAATATTGGGACTTTTAGCTTAAAGTGTAGAAAAGAAAAACATGTTGGGAGGGAAAAAACTCTTCATTTTAAAAGGGCCAATTTTCCTGGGTTACGGGCCGAACTTCAGGGCACAGACTGGGAGCGGCTGCTGTCACATACGGATACTGATAATACATGGGAAATCTGCTAATCCACATTACATAACTGTACGGCCAAATATATTCCTATGGGTAACAAATATAAACGGTTAAAATCCAATCCCACATGGCGACAACCGAGGTTAGAAGGGCTATAAATGAGAAAAAAGGGGCATTCAAAAAATATAAATCAGAGGGGTCAGCTGTAGCATTTAAACATTACAAAGAAGTCAACAAAACCTGTAAAAATGTAATAAAAGCAGCAAAAATTCACAATGAAAGGCAGAGGCTATAGATAGCAAAAGAAACCCCAAAAAATTCTTCAAATATATTAATGCAAAAAAACTAAATAATGGCGACGGGGAGGTAATAACTGGGGATCAGGAGAAAGCTGAGTTACTTAATGGGTTCTTCAGTTCTGTATATACAAAAGAAGATGGAGCTGTGGTGGGTGGGGCCAGTACTGAGGTGGGTGGGGCCAGTACTGAGGTGGGTGGGGCCAGTGCTGCTAACACATGTAATGTACTGAACTGGTTTACTATAGATAGGGTCCAAGATAAATTAAATAAACTCAATGTAACCAAAGCTCCAGGGCCTGATGGATTACACCCCAGAGTTCTTAGGGAACTCAGTTCTGTAATTTCTCTACCCTTGTATGAAATATTCCGTGATTCTTTGCTTACTGGTATTGTGCCGAGGGACTGGCGTAAGGCTAATGTAGTGCCGATCTTCAAAAAGGGCTCTCGAACTTCTCCAGGTAACTATAGACCTGTAAGCCTAACGTCCATTTTGGGGAAACTATTTGAGGGGCTTATAAGGGACTACATCCAGGAATATATAGGGGTAATAGTATATAAGGGACTACATCCAGGAATATATAGAGGGTAATAGTATATAAGGGACTACATCCAGGAATATATAGGGGGTAATAGTATATAAGGGACTACATCCAGGAATATATAGGGGGTAATAGTATATAAGGGATTACATCCAGGAATATATAGGGGTAATAGTATATAAGGGACTACATCCAGGAATATATAGGGGGTAATAGTATTATAGGTGATAACCAGCAGGGTTTTACTAAGGACAGAAGCTGTCAAACCAACCTGATATGTTTCTATGAAGAAGTAAGTAGAAGCCTGGATGGGGGGGGGCGGCTGTGGATATTGTGTACCTGGATGGGGGGGGCGGCTGTGGATATTGTGTACCTGGATGGGGGGGGCGGCTGTGGATATTGTGTACCTGGATTTTGCTAAAGCATTTGACACAGTCCCTCATGGACGTCTGATGGGTAAGGTAAAGTCTATCGGTTTGGAAAGTTTAATGTGTAACTGGATTGAAAACTGGCTTAATAATGGTCCCCAGAGAGTGGTGGTCAATGATTCCTACTCCGAATGGTCCCCGGTAATAAGTGGTGTACCCCAAGGGTCAGTACTCGGCCCTCTTCTGTTTAACTTGTTTATTAATGATATTGAGAATGGAATTAACAGCAATGTTTCTATCTTTGCAGATGACACCAAGCTTTGTAGTACAGTCTATGGAGGATGTGCAGATGTTACAGGCTTTGTAGTACAGTACAGTCTATGGAGGATGTGCAGATGTTACAGGCTTTGTAGTACAGTACAGTCTATTGAGGATGTGCAGATGTTACAGGCTTTGTAGTACAGTACAGTCTATGGAGGATGTGCAGATGTTACAGGCTTTGTAGTACAGTACAGTACAGTCTATGGAGGATGTGCAGATGTTACAGGCTTTGTAGTACAGTACGGTCTATGGAGGATGTGCAGATGTTACAGGCTTTGTAGTACAGTACAGTCTATGGAGGATGTGCAGATGTTACAGGCTTTGTAGTACAGTACAGTCTATGGAGGATGTGCAGATGTTACAAGCTTTGTAGTACAGTACAGTCTATGGAGGATGTGCAGATGTTACAGGCTGTGTAGTACAGTACAGTCTATGTAAAATGTGCAGATGTTACAGGCTTTGTAGTACAGTACAGTCTATGGAGGATGTACAGATGTTACAGGCTGTGTAGTACAGTACAGTCTATGGAGGATGTGCAGATGTTACAGGATGTGTAGTACAGTACAGTCTATGGAGGATGTGCAGATGTTACAGGCTTTGTAGTACAGTACAGTCTATGGAGGATGTGCAGATGTTACAGGCTGTGTAGTACAGTACAGTCTATGGAGGATGTGCAGATGTTACAGGATGTGTAGTACAGTACAGTCTATGGAGGATGTGCAGATGTTACAGGCTTTGTAGTACAGTACAGTCTATGGAGGATGTGCAGATGTTACAGGCTTTGTAATATAGTACAGTCTATGGAGGATGTGCAGATGTTACAGGCTGTGTAGTACAGTACAGTCTATGGAGGATGTGCAGATGTTACAGGCTTTGTAGTACAGTACAGTCTATGGAGGATGTGCAGATGTTACAGGCTTTGTAGTACAGTACAGTCTATGGAGGATGTGCAGATGTTACAAGCTTTGTAGTACAGTACAGTCTATGGAGGATGTGCAGATGTTACAGGCTGTGTAGTACAGTACAGTCTATGTAAGATGTGCAGATGTTACAGGCTTTGTAGTACAGTACAGTCTATGGAGGATGTGCAGATGTTACAGGCTGTGTAGTACAGTACAGTCTATGGAGGATGTGCAGATGTTACAGGATGTGTAGTACAGTACAGTACAGTCTATGGAGGATGTGCAGATGTTACAGGCTTTGTAGTACAGTACAGTCTATGGAGGATGTGCAGATGTTACAGGCTTTGTAGTATAGTACAGTCTATGGAGGATGTGCAGATGTTACAGGTTGTGTAGTACAGTACAGTCTATGGAGGATGTGCAGATGTTACAGGCTTTGTAGTACAGTACAGTCTATGGAGGATGTGCAGATGTTACAGGCTTTGTAGTACAGTACAGTCTATGGAGGATGTGCAGATGTTACAGACTGTGTAGTACAGTACAGTCTATGTAAGATGTGCAGATGTTACAGGATGTGTAGTACAGTACAGTCTATGTAAGATGTGCAGATGTTACAGGATGTGTAGTACAGTACAGTCTATGGAGGATGTGCAGATGTTACTGTAGCTTTGTAGTACAGTACAGTCTATGGAGGATGTGCAGATGTTACAGGCTTTGTAGTACAGTCTATGGAGGATGTGCAGATGTTACAGGCTGTGTAGTACAGTACAGTCTATGGAGGATGTGCAGATGTTACAGGCTGTGTAGTACAGTACAGTCTATGGAGGATGTGCAGATGTTACAGGATGTGTAGTACAGTCTATGGAGGATGTGCAGATGTTACAGGCTTTGTAGTACAGTACAGTCTATGGAGGATGTGCAGATGTTACAGGCTTTGTAGTACAGTCTATGGAGGATGTGCAGATGTTACATGCTTTGTAGTACAGTACAGTCTATGGAGGATGTGCAGATGTTACAGGCTTTGTAGTACAGTACAGTCTATGGAGGATGTGCAGATGTTACAGGCTTTGTAGTACAGTACAGTCTATGGAGGATGTGCAGATGTTACAGGCTGTGTAGTACAGTACAGTCTATGGAGGATGTGCAGATGTTACAGGATGTGTAGTACAGTACAGTCTATGGAGGATGTGCAGATGTTACAGGATGACTTAGACACACTGAGTGTTTGGGCGTCCACTTGGCAAATGAGGTTCAATGTGGATAAATGTAAAGTTATGCACCTGGGTACTAATAACCTGCAGCATCATATGTCCTGGGGGGAGTTACTCTGGGAGAGTCGCTGATGGAGAAGGATCTGGGTGTACTTGTAGATAATAGACTACAGAACAGCACACAATGTCAGTCAGCTGCTTCTAAGGCCAGCAGGATATTGTCATGTATATACCAGGCCTGGACTCTGGGGACAGGGATATAATATTACCGCTTTATAAAGCTTTGGTGCGGCCCCATCTGGAGTATGTTGTCCAGTTTTGGAACCCGATTCATAAAAAGGACGTTCTAGAGCTGGAGAGGGTACAAAGACGGCAACTAAACTAATAAGGGGAATGGAGCATCTTAGTTATGAGGAGAGATTAAAAGAATTACATTTGTTTAGTCTGGAGAAGAGACGTTTAAGGGGAGATATGATTAATTTATTTACATATATAAATGGCCCCTACAAGAAATATGGGGAAAAGATGTTCCAGGTAAAACCCCCTCAAAGGACAAGAAGGCACTGCCTCCACCCGGAGAGACAAGGGGGCGCTGCCTCCACCCAGAGAGACAAGGGGGCGCTGCCTCCGCCTGGAGAGACAAGGGGGCGCTGCCTCCACCTGGCGAGACAAGGGGGCGCTGCCTCCCCCCGGAGAGACAAGGGGGCGCTGCCTCCCCCCGGAGAGACAAGGGGGCGCTGCCTCCCCCCGGAGAGACAAGGGGGCGCTGCCTCCGCCTGGAGAGACAAGGGGGCGCTGCCTCCACCCAGAGAGACAAGGGGGCGCTGCCTCCACCCGGAGAGACAAGGGGGCGCTGCCTCCGCCCGGAGAGACAAGGGGGCGCTGCCTCCACCCGGAGAGACAAGGGGGAGCTGCCTCCGCCTGGAGAGACAAGGGGGCGCTGCCTCCGCCTGGAGAGACAAGGGGGCGCTGCCTCCACCTGGCGAGACAAGGGGGCGCTGCCTCCCCCCGGAGAGACAAGGGGGCGCTGCCTCCCCCCGGAGAGACAAGGGGGCGCTGCCTCCCCCCGGAGAGACAAGGGGGCGCTGCCTCCCCCCGGAGAGACAAGGGGGCGCTGCCTCCGCCTGGAGAGACAAGGGGGCGCTGCCTCCACCCAGAGAGACAAGGGGGCGCTGCCTCCGCCCGGAGAGACAAGGGGGCGCTGCCTCCGCCCGGAGAGACAAGGGGGCGCTGCCTCCGCCCGGAGAGACAAGGGGGCGCTGCCTCCCCCCGGAGAGACAAGGGGGCGCTGCCTCCCCCCGGAGAGACAAGGGGGCGCTGCCTCCGCCCGGAGAGACAAGGGGGCGCTGCCTCCGCCCGGAGAGACAAGGGGGCGCTGCCTCCGCCCGGAGAGACAAGGGGGCGCTGCCTCCGCCTGGAGAGACAAGGGGGCGCTGCCTCCGCCTGGAGAGACAAGGGGGCGCTGCCTCCGCCTGGAGAGACAAGGGGGCGCTGCCTCCGCCTGGAGAGACAAGGGGGCGCTGCCTCCCCCTGGAGAGACAAGGGGGCGCTGCCTCCCCCTGGAGAGACAAGGGGGCGCTGCCTCCGCCTGGAGAGACAAGGGGGCGCTGCCTCCGCCTGGAGAGACAAGGGGGCGCTGCCTCCGCCTGGAGAGACAAGGGGGCGCTGCCTCCGCCTGGAGAGACAAGGGGGCGCTGCCTCCGCCTGGAGAGACAAGGGGGCGCTGCCTCCGCCTGGAGAGACAAGGGGGCGCTGCCTCCGCCTGGAGAGACAAGGGGGCGCTGCCTCCGCCTGGAGAGACAAGGGGGCGCTGCCTCCGCCTGGAGAGACAAGGGGGCGCTGCCTCCGCCTGGAGAGACAAGGGGGCGCTGCCTCCGCCTGGAGAGACAAGGGGGCGCTGCCTCCGCCTGGAGAGACAAGGGGGCGCTGCCTCCGCCTGGAGAGACAAGGGGGCGCTGCCTCCGCCTGGAGAGACAAGGGGGCGCTGCCTCCCCCTGGAGAGACAAGGGGGCGCTGCCTCCGCCCGGAGAGACAAGGGGGCGCTGCCTCCGCCCGGAGAGACAAGGGGGCGCTGCCTCCGCCCGGAGAGACAAGGGGGCGCTGCCTCCGCCCGGAGAGACAGGGGGCGCTGCCTTCGCCCGGAGAGACAAGGGGGCGCTGCCTACACCCGGAGAGACAAGGGGGCGCTGCCTCCGCCTGGAGAGACAAGGGGGCGCTGCCTCCGCCTGGAGAGACAAGGGGGCGCTGCCTACACCCGGAGAGACAAGGGGGTGCTGCCTCCGCCTGGAGAGACAAGGGGGCGCTGCCTCCGCCTGGAGAGACAAGGGGGCGCTGCCTACACCCGGAGAGACAAGGGGGCGCTGCCTCCGCCCGGAGAGACAAGGGGGCGCTGCCTCCACCCGGAGAGACAAGGGGGCGCTGCCTCCACCCGGAGAGACAAGGGGGCGCTGCCTCCACCCGGAGAGACAAGGGGGCGCTGCCTCCACCCGGAGAGACAAGGGGGAGCTGCCTCCACCCGGAGAGGTTCAGAAAGGTTCAGTCTCCGGAGGCGAGAAGCCTTCTTTACCATGAGAACTGTGAATCTGTGGAACAGTCACCACAGGATCTGGTCACAGCAAAAACAGTAGAGGCTTCACAACAGGGCTAGACAAGTTCTTAGACCAAAATAATATAGATGCATATGTATAGAACCTATCACCCCTCCCCCTTCCCTGTATCCATCCCCTCCTTGGTTGAACTTGATGGACATGTGTCTTTTTTCAACCGTATTAACTATGTAACTATAAAATGCAAAATTTTCAAATTTTTCATGATATTTTGATGTTTTTCACAAAAAATACACAAAGTAGCGACCAAATTTTGCCAAAACAGGCTTTAGAGGCAAGGGGTTAAAGGGACCCAGGTCGCTCTTAAAGCGACTTAAGAGCGACTTGGTCCCGTCCCTTTAAGAATGACTTGGGTCCCTTTAAGAGCGACATGGCTTGGGACCCTTTAAGGGCGACCTGTGTCCCTTTAAGAGCGATCTGGGTACTTATAATGGTAAAGATCATTGCTCGGTTACCATGACAACCTCACTCATGTCAGTGAGACAAAATGGTTAAGGACCTTCCATATATTACATCTTCTATTGGCCAATAGTGGACATGTGACTGTGGAGGTTGTTATAGATGCCTGACAGGACCTTAGAGTTCCTATTGGCTGCTATATCTCAGCTATTTGCATATGTGCTGTGATTGGCGGTCAGCGGTTAGAGTGTGGCCATTATTTCCAATGGGCCATTATTTTCTATGGGAAATTCGGGGTCTTTAACCCTTTAAGGACGGGGCCTATTTTCGTTTTTACGTTTTCGGTTTTTCCTCCTTGTGTTTAAAAGGTCATAGCACTTGCATTTTTCCACCTAGAAACCCACATGACCCCTTATTTTTTGCGTCACTAATTGTACTTTGCAATGACGGCTGAATTTTTGCATAAAGTCACTGCGAAACCAGAAAAAAATTCAAAGTGTGGTGAAATTGAAAAAAAAAAACGCATTTTGTTGTGCCTTTGTGAACGACCTAAACAACAACCAGTTGGGTCTGAGGTTCACAAAAACTATTAGCAAACAGAGGATGGTGTCCTTGGACCTGGATATACAGATTGCTACAAATGGAAGGTTGCATGCAACTGTATATAGGAAGGAAACAGCGACCAATTCCTTGCTAAAATGGGAAAGTTGTCACCCTAGGGCACTTAAAGCTGGCATACCAACAGGCCAGTACTTGAGATTACGTCGGAACTGCTCCACTCTAACAGAATGTAAACAAAAAGCTTCTGAACTACGGGATAGACTCTTAAAAAGGGGCTATCCTAAGAAAGTCCTTAGAAATGCCTGCCGGAAAGCGATGCAAAGAAATCGGACAGAACTACTAAGACCTAAAACAAAAACGGATGATGGAGAACAGATGACTCGAATCATAGGCACATATGATATAAAGTCTGAGGAGGTCAAACAAATTATGACCCTCTATTGGCCGGTTCTCAAGTTGGATCAAACTATCACGCGGTTTTTACCTGTTAGACCACAAATCACGTATCGGAGGGGCCGCAACTTGAAGGACCGACTGGTGCACAGTTACCTCCCTACAAATATGAATAAACAGCGCAGGGGGGGTGTCAGGATCATATCCATGCAGTAAATGCACAATGTGCAAATACATCACCCCTGGAAAATCCTTTAAGAGCAGCAGCACGGGAGAAAACTATGTGATGCAGGATTTTGCAAATTGTGAGACATCAGGAGTGGTGGACATGCTGACATGCCCCTGCCCACAAAACTATGTGGGAAAAACGTTTAGACCCCTAAAAAAGCGGCTAAGTGAGCATATAGGGGATATAAAAAATAAACGTACAACTCCTGTAGCACTTCACTTTATTTTATGGAGAAGCATGGAGGGAACTGGGAAACTCTAAAATGTCAAGTAGTGGAAGTGGTGAAAAGGCATGTACTGAAGGGAGATGATGACAAGCGCCTACTACAATGTGAAGCGCGCTGGATCTTCAGAATGAACTCAGCACGGCCGCATGGCCTTAATGACTATGTATCATATATGTGCTTTCGATGAGTCACAACAAGCAGAGAAAATAAAATAATACAGACCTATATTCAAAAAATAAATCGTAATGTCTCCAACTAAAGTATTCTTACCATTTAGACATAGTATCCACAGCGAGGCTTGGGGCGCGCGTGCGTCTCAGGTATCCAGGTAACCGATATAAACCAACTACGTCACCTGAGGACCGCTCCGGACTGAGATATCTCTGAACAGGAACTACGAGTAAAACCTACTCTAATTAGTCAGGAGATCAGTCTGTCAAACGAGAGGCGGGCTCATGTGTTATATAAATAGAAGCCAATGTGCGGCCATCATCAGAGCCGTGCAGAAGGACTCCAAAGGTCCCAGGAAAAAATGGGAGCTTACCCTACAGCCCTGGAGGATAATGGTTCAGGAAACGCGTCGGGCCAGGGCAATACAAAGTGAAGGACTTCTGATACCTACTACGGTGGAAATAAAAGTAAATAAACTCTTCAGATTTTATAAACGACTCAATTAGAGCGTACAAATCAATTGTTCACATTAAGCTGAAAGGGACAAAAGTCAGTGTGTTACAGCACAATACAAATACTAAATAAGTGAAAATATACTAAAGTGCCATAGAAATAAGGAAACATGCACATTGTATTACACAATAGAACTGATCTATGAACTTTGCTATTGATGGACGGAAAAACCTCTGCATGTGCATAAGAGGATGGTGATGGCTGCGTTATACCGTTTTTGGCTATACATAATTTTTGAAAAAATTCTTTGAAAATTTTTTTTGCATTATCACAAATAGTTTAAAAAAAGTGAATAAAGGTTATATTTTATAAATTTTCCTTTTGGTCAGTGAGTTATACACCTATATACCCACATATCTATATATACCCACATATTATCTATATTTATCAACATGTACAGCTATATACCCACATATCATCTATATATACCCACATATCATCTATATATACCAACATGTACAGCTGTATACCCACATATCATCTATATACCCACTTATCTATATATACCCACATATCATCTATATACCCACTTATCTATATATACCCACATATCATCTATATACCCACTTATCTATATATACCCACATATCATCTATATACCCACTTATCTATATATATACCCACATATCATCTATATACCCACTTATCTATATATACCCACATATCATCTATATACCCACTTATCTATATATACCCACATATCATCTATATACCCACTTATCTATATATACCCACATATCATCTATATACCCACTTATCTATATATATACCCACATATCATCTATATACCCACTTATCTATATATACCCACATATCATCTATATACCCACTTATCTATATATACCCACATATCATCTATATACCCACTTATCTATATATACCCACATATCATCTATATACCCACTTATCTATATATACCCACATATCATCTATATACCCACTTATCTATATATACCCACATATCATCTATATACCCACTTATCTATATATATACCCACATATCATCTATATACCCACTTATCTATATATACCCACATATCTATATATACCAACATATGAAGCTGTATACCCACATAATATCTATATATTCGAACATATACACCTATATACCCACATATATATATATATATACACCCATATATCATCTCTATATACCAGCATACACAGCCGTTTACCCACAAATCAATATATACCGACATGTACACCTATATACCCACATATCTATATATACCGACATGTACACCTATATACCCACATATCATCTATATCAGTGCTTCCCAACCTTTTTCACCTCTGGGCACCCCTTGGAAAAAAAAAATTCCCCGGGGCGCCCCTACTAAATAAGGTTCTACAAAATAAGAAAACCGTCATACAGGGACTGACAGGTGACGTCTTGTTTGATCTGAGGAGTCACTTTCCCTTTTCCTCTCCATCCGCCATGATGATTTCTTCCAGCTACTTTTCATCCCCTTAGAACCTGCGAGACAAACAATTTAGGCTCCGCCCATTTCTAGCAACTCCTTCCCTTCCTCCACCCTGTCGGCTCCCATAGTAACTGCGCTGTGTGGTGTTATGTGCAGTAAAGCGAGTAGGAATGTGGGATGCCCCCTGTATGTAGGATCCCCTGCTGTGCCCCCATGAGCTAATAATACCCCCAGAGGTGCCCCCATATACTAATAATGCCCCCAGAGGTGCCCCCATATACTAATAATACCCCCAGAGGTGCCCCCATATACTAATAATACCCCCAGAGGTGCCCCCATACAATAATAATGCCCCCAGAGGTGCCCCCATATACTAATGCCCCCAGAGGTGCCCCCATGAGCTAATAATGCCCCCAGAGGTGCCCCCATATACTAATAATGCCCCCAGAGGTGCCCCCATATACTAATAATACCCCCAGAGGTGCCCCCATATACTAATAATGCCCCCAGAGGTGCCCCCATATACTAATAATACCCCCAGAGGTGCCCCCATATACTAATAATACCCCCAGAGGTGCCCCCATACAATAATAATGCCCCCAGAGGTGCCCCCATATACTAATAATGCCCCCAGAGGTGCCCCCATGAGCTAATAATGCCCCCAGAGGTGCCCCCATATACTAATAATGCCCCCAGAGGTGCCCCCATATACTAATAATACCCCCAGAGGTGCCCCCATATACTAATAATACCCCCAGAGGTGCCCCATATACTAATAATACCCCCAGAGGTGCCCCCATATACTAATAATGCCCCCAGAGGTGCCCCCATACACTAATAATACCCCCAGAGGTGCCCCCATATACTAATAATGCTCCCAGAGGTGCCCCCATATACTAATAATGCTCCCAGAGGTGCCCCCATATACTAATAATACCCCCAGAGGTGCCCCCATATACTAATAATGCTCCCAGAGGTGCCCCCATATACTAATAATGCCCCCAGAGGTGCCCCCATACACTAATAATGCCCCCAGAGGTGCCCCATATACTAATAATAACCCCAGAGGTGCCCCCATATACTAATAATACCCCCAGAGGTGCCCCCATGAGCTAATAATGCCCCCAGAGGTACCCCCATATACTAATAATACCCCCAGAGGTGCCCCCATATACTAATAATACCCCCAGAGGTGCCCCCATACACTAATAATGCCCCCAGAGGTGCCCCCATATACTAATAATACCCCCAGAGGTGCCCCTATATACTAATAATACCCCCAGAGGTGCCCCCATGAGCTAATAATGCCCCCAGAGGTGCCCCCATATACTAATAATACCCCCAGAGGTGCCCCCATATACTAATAATACCCCCAGAGGTGCCCCCATATACTAATAATGCCCCCAGAGGTGCCCCCATACACTAATAATGCCCCCAGAGGTGCCCCATATACTAATAATGCCCCCAGAGGTGCCCCCATGAGCTAATAGTGCCCCCAGAGGTGCCCCCATACAATAATAATGCCCCCACAGGTGCCCCCATATACTAATAATGCCCCCAGAGGTGCCCCCATGAGCTAATAATGCCCCCAGAGGTACCCCCATGAGCTAATAATGCCCCCAGAGGTACCCCCATATACTAATAATACCCCCAGAGGTGCCCCCATACACTAATAATGCTCCCAGAGGTGCCCCCATATACTAATAATGCCCCCAGAGGTGCCCCCATATACTAATAATACCCCCAGAGGTGCCCCCATATACTAATAATGCCCCCAGAGGTGCCCCCATATACTAATAATGCCCCCAGAGGTGCCCCCATACACTAATAATGCCCCCACAGGTGCCCCCATATACTAATAATGCCCCCAGAGGTGCCCCCATATACTAATAATGCCCCCAGAGGTGCCCCCATATACTAATAATACCCCCAGAGGTGCCCCCATATACTAATAATGCCCCCAGAGGTGCCCCCATATACTAATAATACCCCCAGAGGTGCCCCCATATACTAATAATGCCCCCAGAGGTGCCCCCATATACTAATAATGCCCCCAGAGGTGCCCCCATACACTAATAATGCCCCCATATACTAATAATGCCCCCAGAGGTGCCCCCATACACTAATAATGCCCCCAGAGGTGCCCCCATATACTAATAATAACCCCAGAGGTGCCCCCATATACTAATAATACCCCCAGAGGTGCCCCCATATACTAATAATACCCCCAGAGGTGCCCCCATACACTAATAATGCCCCCAGAGGTGCCCCCATATACTAATAATACCCCCAGAGGTGCCCCCATATACTAATAATACCCCCAGAGGTGCCCCCATGAGCTAATAATGCCCCCAGAGGTGCCCCCATATACTAATAATACCCCCAGAGGTGCCCCCATATACTAATAATACCCCCAGAGGTGCCCCCATATACTAATAATGCCCCCAGAGGTGCCCCCATACACTAATAATGCCCCCAGAGGTGCCCCATATACTAATAATGCCCCCAGAGGTGCCCCCATGAGCTAATAGTGCCCCCACAGGTGCCCCCATATACTAATAATGCCCCCAGAGGTGCCCCCATGAGCTAATAATGCCCCCAGAGGTACCCCCATATACTAATAATACCCCCAGAGGTGCCCCCATATACTAATAATACCCCCAGAGGTGCCCCCATACACTAATAATGCCCCCAGAGGTGCCCCCATATACTAATAATACCCCCAGAGGTGCCCCCATATACTAATAATACCCCCAGAGGTGCCCCCATATACTAATAATACCCCCAGAGGTGCCCCCATATACTAATAATGCTCTCAGAGGTGCCCCCATATACTAATAATACCCCCAGAGGTGCCCCCATACACTAATAATGCTCTCAGAGGTGCCCCCATATACTAATAATGCCCCCAGAGGTGCCCCCATATACTAATAATACCCCCAGAGGTGCCCCCATACACTAATAATGCCCCCAGAGGTGCCCCCATATACTAATGCCCCCAGAGGTGCCCCCATATACTAATAATGCCCCCAGAGGTGCCCCCCATATACTAATAATGCCCCCAGAGGTGCCCCCATGAGCTAATAATGCCCCCAGAGGTGCCCCCATATACTAATAATACCCCCAGAGGTGCCCCCATATACTAATAATACCCCCAGAGGTGCCCCCATATACTAATAATGCCCCCAGAGGTGCCCCCATACACTAATAATGCCCCCAGAGGTGCCCCATATACTAATAATGCCCCCAGAGGTGCCCCCATGAGCTAATAGTGCCCCCAGAGGTGCCCCCATACAATAATAATGCCCCCACAGGTGCCCCCATATACTAATAATGCCCCAGAGGTGCCCCCATGAGCTAATAATGCCCCCAGAGGTACCCCCATATACTAATAATACCCCCAGAGGTGCCCCCATATACTAATAATACCCCCAGAGGTGCCCCCATATACTAATAATACCCCCAGAGGTGCCCCCATACCCTAATAATGCCCCCAGAGGTGCCCCCATATACTAATAATACCCCCAGAGGTGCCCCCATATACTAATAATACCCCCAGAGGTGCCCCTATATACTAATAATACCCCCAGAGGTGCCCCCATGAGCTAATAATGCCCCCAGAGGTGCCCCCATATACTAATAATACCCCCAGAGGTGCCCCCATATACTAATAATACCCCCAGAGGTGCCCCCATATACTAATAATGCCCCCAGAGGTGCCCCCATGAGCTAATAATGCCCCCAGAGGTGCCCCCATATACTAATAATGCCCCCAGAGGTGCCCCCATATACTAATAATGCCCCCAGAGGTGCCCCCTATATACTAATAATGCCCCCAGAGGTGCCCCTAAAAAAACAAACCTCCTACTCACCTAATCCGCGCTGTGCAGGCAGCGGCTCTTCCTCCTCCTCTTCGGGCTCCATCTTGCGAGCCGCAGGGACGGGACTTCCGGCAGGCGTGATGACGTCACATGATCACGCCTGCCGGAGGGGTCACGTCCCGGCCTCCCATAGGCTGCTGGTATGAAGTGTCGGCGGCCTATAGGAGTGAATATAGGAGCAGGACGCTGACAGGTCCTGCTCCTATATTCTGCTTACTTTAATGTTCTGCCCGCTCACTGTGCTCACTGTGCGGACGGAACATGAAAGTGATCCGTGCATCCTGAGAAGCTGCGCGGCCGCAGCTTCTCGGGATGCTTAAAGAGAGAGCGCACATTTCCCACCAGGATCCCGCGGCACCCCTAGCAGGTTCTCCCGGCACCCCAGTGTGCCGCGCCACCCCGGTTGGGAAACGCTGATCTATATATACCGACATATGCACCTATATACCCACTAGGGATGTCACGATACCAGAATTTTGAGTTCGATACCAATACCAACTTTTTTATTTCAATACTCAATACCATTTCGATACTTAACATATAACCCCCTGTAAAAAACAATATAATCCCCCCCCCCCAACTACAGACAAAATGCTCCCTAATTTTTACACTGTTCACTGTGTAATAAACCTGACATGTGCGATATGATCTGCAGCTTTGATTGGTAACATGTTTGCATATACGATTTTGGTTTTTGTTTTGCGAAAACACTGTATACCGTACAATGCGATGATACCGATCCCCCCCCCCCCTTTTTTTTTGTTTTTATTATAGCAATTGGAGTTAGTAGTAGTATGGCTGACACAGAGTATAGTATGTTGGGGGTAGTAGTATGGCTGACACAGAGTATAGTATGTTGGGGGTAGTAGTATGGCTGACACAGAGTATAGTATGTTGGGGGTAGTAGTATGGCTGACACAGAGTATAGTATGTTGGGGGTAGTAGTATGGCTGACACAGAGTATAGTATGTTGGGGGTAGTAGTATGGCTGACACACACAGTATAGTATGTTGGGGGTAGTAGTAGTATGGCTGACACAGAGTATAGTATGTTGGGGGTAGTAGTATGGCTGACACAGAGTATAGTATGTTGGGGGTAGTAGTATGGCTGACACAGTATAGTATGTTGGGGGTAGTAGTATGGCTGACACAGAGTATAGTATGTTGGGGGTAGTAGTATGGCTGACACAGAGTATAGTATGTTGGGGGTAGTAGTATGGCTGACACAGAGTATAGTATGTTGGGGGTAGTAGTATGGCTGACACAGTATAGTATGTTGGGGGTAGTATTATGGCTGACACAGAGTATAGTATGTTGGGGGTAGTAGTAGTATGGCTGACACAGAGTATAGTATGTTGGGGGTAGTAGTATGGCTGACACAGAGTATAGTATGTTGGGGGTAGTAGTAGTATGGCTGACACAGAGTATAGTATGTTGGGGGTAGTAGTATGGCTGACACAGAGTATAGTATGTTGGGGGTAGTAGTATGGCTGACACAGAGTATAGTATGTTGGGGGTAGTAGTATGGCTGACACACACAGTATAGTATGTTGGGGGTAGTAGTATGGCTGACACAGAGTATAGTATGTTGGGGGTAGTAGTATGGCTGACACAGAGTATAGTATGTTGGGGGTAGTAGTATGGCTGACACAGAGTATAGTATGTTGGGGGTAGTAGTATGGCTAACACATAGCACTAGTATAGTATGTTGGGGGTAGTAGTATGGCTGACACAGAGTATAGTATGTTGGGGGCAGTAATATGGCTGACACAGTATAGTATGTTGGGGGTAGTAGTATGGCTGACACATAGCACTAGTATAGTATGTTGGGGGTAGTATTATGGCTGACACAGAGTATAGTATGTTGGGGGTAGTAGTATGGCTGACACAGAGTATAGTATGTTGGGGGTAGTAGTATGGCTGACACAGAGTATAGTATGTTGGGGGTAGTAGTATGGCTGACACAGAGTATAGTATGTTGGGGGTAGTAGTATGGCTGACACAGAGTATAGTATGTTGGGGGTAGTAGTATGGCTGACACAGAGTATAGTATGTTGGGGGCAGTAGTATGGCTGACACAGAGTATAGTATGTTGGGGGTAGTAGTATGGCTGACACAGAGTATAGTATGTTGGGGGTAGTAGTATGGCTGACACAGAGTATAGTATGTTGGGGGTAGTAGTATGGCTGACACAGAGTATAGTATGTTGGGGGTAGTAGTATGGCTGACACAGAGTATAGTATGTTGGGGGTAGTAGTATGGCTGACACAGAGTATAGTATGTTGGGGGTAGTAGTATGGCTGACACAGTATAGTATGTTGGGGGTAGTAGTATGGCTGACACAGTATAGTATGTTGGGGGTAGTAGTATGGCTGACACACAGTATAGTATGTTGGGGGTAGTAGTATGGCTGACAGAGTATAGTATGTTGGGGGTAGTAGTATGGCTGACACAGAGTATAGTATGTTGGGGGTAGTAGTATGGCTGACACAGAGTATAGTATGTTGGGGGTAGTAGTATGGCTGACACAGAGTATAGTATGTTGGGGGTAGTAGTATGGCTGACAGAGTATAGTATGTTGGGGGTAGTAGTATGGCTGACACAGAGTATAGTATGTTGGGGGTAGTAGTATGGCTGACACAGAGTATAGTATGTTGGGGGTAGTAGTATAGCTGACACATAGCACTAGTATAGTATGTTGGGGGTAGTAGTATGGCTGACACAGAGTATAGTATGTTGGGGGTAGTAGTATAGCTGACACAGAGTATAGTATGTTGGGGGTAGTAGTATAGCTGACACAGAGTATAGTATGTTGGGGGTAGTAGTATGGCTGACACAGAGTATAGTATGTTGGGGGTAGTAGTATGGCTGACACAGAGTATAGTATGTTAGGGGTAGTAGCATGGCTGACACAGAGTATAGTATGTTGGGGGTAGTAGTATGGCTGACACAGAGTATAGTATGTTGGGGGTAGTAGTATGGCTGACACATAGCACTAGTATAGTATGTTGGGGGTAGTAGTATGGCTGACACAGAGTATAGTATGTTGGGGGTAGTAGTATGGCTGACACAGAGTATAGTATGTTGGGGGTAGTAGTATGGCTGACACAGAGTATAGTATGTTGGGGGTAGTAGTATGGCTGACACAGAGTATAGTATGTTGGGGATAGTAGTAGTAGTATGGCTGACACAGAGTATAGTATGTTGGGGGTAGTAGTATGGCTGACACAGAGTATAGTATGTTGGGGGTAGTAGTATGGCTGACACAGAGTATAGTATGTTGGGGGTAGTAGTATGGCTGACACAGTATAGTATGTTGGGGGTAGTAGTATGGCTGACACAGAGTATAGTATGTTGGGGGTAGTAGTATGGCTGACACAGAGTATAGTATGTTGGGGGTAGTAGTATGGCTGACACAGAGTATAGTATGTTGGGGGTAGTAGTATGGCTGACACACAGTATAGTATGTTGGGGGTAGTAGTATGGCTGACACAGAGTATAGTATGTTGGGGGTAGTAGTATGGCTGACACAGAGTATAGTATGTTGGGGGTAGTAGCATGGCTGACACACAGTATAGTATGTTGGGGGTAGTAGTATAGCTGACACACAGTATAGTATGTTGGGGGTAGCAGTAGTATGGCTGACACATAGTATAGTATGTTGGGGGTAGTAGTAGTATGGCTGACACAGAGTATAGTATGTTGGGGGTAGTAGTATGGCTGACACAGAGTATAGTATGTTGGGGGTAGTAGTATAGCTGACACAGAGTATAGTATGTTGGGGGTAGTAGTATGGCTGACACAGAGTATAGTATGTTGGGGGTAGTAGTATGGCTGACAGAGTATAGTATGTTGGGGGTAGTAGTATGGCTGACAGAGTATAGTATGTTGGGGGTAGTAGTATGGCTGACACATAGCACTAGTATAGTATGTTGGGGGTAGTAGTATGGCTGACACATAGCACTAGTATAGTATGTTGGGGGTAGTAGTATGGCTGACACAGTATAGTATGTTGGGGGTAGTAGTATGGCTGACACAGTATAGTATGTTGGGGGTAGTAGTATGGCTGACACATAGCACTAGTATAGCATGTTGGGGGTAGTAGTATGGCTGACACAGTATAGTATGTTGGGGGTAGTAGTATGGCTGACACATAGCACTAGTATAGTATGTTGGGGGTAGTAGTATGGCTGACACATAGCACTAGTATAGTATGTTGGGGGTAGTAGTATGGCTGACACATAGCACTAGTATAGTATGTTGGGGGTAGTAGTATGGCTGACACAGTATAGTATGTTGGGGGTAGTAGTATGGCTGACACATAGCACTAGTATAGTATGTTGGGGGTAGTAGTATGGCTGACACAGTATAGTATGTTGGGGGTAGTAGTATGGCTGACACAGAGTATAGTATGTTGGGGGTAGTAGTATGGCTGACACAGAGTATAGCATGTTGGGGGTAGTAGTATGGCTGGCACAGAGTATAGCATGTTGGGGGTAGTAGTATGGCTGACACAGTATAGTATGTTGGGGGTAGTAGTATGGCTGACACATAGCACTAGTATAGTATGTTGGGGGTAGTAGTATGGCTGACACAGTATAGTATGTTGGGGGTAGTAGTATGGCTGACACAGAGTATAGTATGTTGGGGGTAGTAGTATGGCTGACACAGAGTATAGCATGTTGGGGGTAGTAGTATGGCTGGCACAGAGTATAGCATGTTGGGGGTAGTAGTATGGCTGACACAGTATAGTATGTTGGGGGTAGTAGTATGGCTGACACATAGCACTAGTATAGTATGTTGGGGGTAGTAGTATGGCTGACACAGTATAGTATGTTGGGGGTAGTAGTATGGCTGACACAGAGTATAGTATGTTGGGGGTAGTATTATGGCTGGCACAGAGTATAGTATGTTGGGGGTAGTAGTATGGCTGACACATAGCACTAGTATAGTATGTTGGGGGTAGTAGTATGGCTGACACAGAGTATAGTATGTTGGGGGTAGTAGTATGGCTGACACAGAGTATAGTATGTTGGGGGTAGTAGTATGGCTGACACACACAGTATAGTATGTTGGGGGTAGTAGTAGTATGGCTGACACAGAGTATAGTATGTTGGGGGTAGTAGTATAGCTGACACAGAGTATAGTATGTTGGGGGTAGTAGTATGGCTGACACAGAGTATAGTATGTTGGGGGTAGTAGTATGGCTGACACAGTATAGTATGTTGGGGGTAGTAGTATGGCTGACACAGTATAGTATGTTGGGGGTAGTAGTATGGCTGACACACAGTATAGTATGTTGGGGGTAGTAGTATGGCTGACACAGAGTATAGTATGTTGGGGGTAGTAGTATGGCTGACACAGAGTATAGTATGTTGGGGGTAGTAGTATGGCTGACACAGAGTATAGTATGTTGGGGGTAGTAGTATGGCTGACACAGAGTATAGTATGTTGGGGGTAGTAGTATGGCTGACACAGAGTATAGTATGTTGGGGGTAGTAGTATGGCTGACACAGTATAGTATGTTGGGGGTAGTAGTATGGCTGACACAGTATAGTATGTTGGGGGTAGTAGTATGGCTGACACACAGTATAGTATGTTGGGGGTAGTAGTATGGCTGACAGAGTATAGTATGTTGGGGGTAGTAGTATGGCTGACACAGAGTATAGTATGTTGGGGGTAGTAGTATGGCTGACACAGAGTATAGTATGTTGGGGGTAGTAGTATGGCTGACAGAGTATAGTATGTTGGGGGTAGTAGTATGGCTGACAGAGTATAGTATGTTGGGGGTAGTAGTATGGCTGACACAGAGTATAGTATGTTGGGGGTAGTAGTATGGCTGACACAGAGTATAGTATGTTGGGGGTAGTAGTATGGCTGACACAGAGTATAGTATGTTGGGGGTAGTAGTATGGCTGACACAGAGTATAGTATGTTAGGGGTAGTAGCATGGCTGACACAGAGTATAGTATGTTGGGGGTAGTAGTATGGCTGACACAGAGTATAGTATGTTGGGGGTAGTAGTATGGCTGACACATAGCACTAGTATAGTATGTTGGGGGTAGTAGTATGGCTGACACAGAGTATAGTATGTTGGGGGTAGTAGTATGGCTGACACAGAGTATAGTATGTTAGGGGTAGTAGTATGGCTGACACAGAGTATAGTATGTTGGGGGTAGTAGTATGGCTGACACAGAGTATAGTATGTTGGGGGTAGTAGTATGGCTGACACATAGCACTAGTATAGTATGTTGGGGGTAGTAGTATGGCTGACACAGAGTATAGTATGTTGGGGGTAGTAGTATGGCTGACACAGAGTATAGTATGTTGGGGGTAGTAGTATGGCTGACACAGAGTATAGTATGTTGGGGGTAGTAGTATGGCTGACACAGAGTATAGTATGTTGGGGGTAGTAGTATGGCTGACACACAGTATAGTATGTTGGGGGTAGTAGTATGGCTGACACAGAGTATAGTATGTTGGGGGTAGTAGTATGGCTGACACAGAGTATAGTATGTTGGGGGTAGTAGTATGGCTGACACAGAGTATAGTATGTTGGGGGTAGTAGTATGGCTGACACAGAGTATAGTATGTTGGGGGTAGTAGTATGGCTGACACAGAGTATAGTATGTTGGGGGTAGTAGTATGGCTGACACATAGCACTAGTATAGTATGTTGGGGGTAGTAGTATGGCTGACACAGAGTATAGTATGTTGGGGGTAGTAGTATGGCTGACACAGAGTATAGTATGTTGGGGGTAGTAGTATGGCTGACACAGAGTATAGTATGTTGGGGGTAGTAGTATGGCTGACACAGAGTATAGTATGTTGGGGGTAGTAGTATGGCTGACACACAGTATAGTATGTTGGGGGTAGTAGTATGGCTGACACAGAGTATAGTATGTTGGGGGTAGTAGCATGGCTGACACACAGTATAGTATGTTGGGGGTAGTAGTATAGCTGACACACAGTATAGTATGTTGGGGGTAGCAGTAGTATGGCTGACACAGAGTATAGTATGTTGGGGGTAGTAGTATAGCTGACACAGAGTATAGTATGTTGGGGGTAGTAGTATGGCTGACAGAGTATAGTATGTTGGGGGTAGTAGTATGGCTGACACATAGCACTAGTATAGTATGTTGGGGGTAGTAGTATGGCTGACACATAGCACTAGTATAGTATGTTGGGGGTAGTAGTATGGCTGACACAGTATAGTATGTTGGGGGTAGTAGTATGGCTGACACAGTATAGTATGTTGGGGGTAGTAGTATGGCTGACACAGTATAGTATGTTGGGGGTAGTAGTATGGCTGACACATAGCACTAGTATAGCATGTTGGGGGTAGTAGTATGGCTGACACAGTATAGTATGTTGGGGGTAGTAGTATGGCTGACACATAGCACTAGTATAGTATGTTGGGGGTAGTAGTATGGCTGACACATAGCACTAGTATAGTATGTTGGGGGTAGTAGTATGGCTGACACAGTATAGTATGTTGGGGGTAGTAGTATGGCTGACACATAGCACTAGTATAGTATGTTGGGGGTAGTAGTATGGCTGACACAGTATAGTATGTTGGGGGTAGTAGTATGGCTGACACAGAGTATAGTATGTTGGGGGTAGTAGTATGGCTGACACAGAGTATAGCATGTTGGGGGTAGTAGTATGGCTGGCACAGAGTATAGCATGTTGGGGGTAGTAGTATGGCTGACACAGTATAGTATGTTGGGGGTAGTAGTATGGCTGACACATAGCACTAGTATAGTATGTTGGGGGTAGTAGTATGGCTGACACAGTATAGTATGTTGGGGGTAGTAGTATGGCTGACACAGAGTATAGCATGTTGGGGGTAGTAGTATGGCTGGCACAGAGTATAGCATGTTGGGGGTAGTAGTATGGCTGACACAGTATAGTATGTTGGGGGTAGTAGTATGGCTGACACATAGCACTAGTATAGTATGTTGGGGGTAGTAGTATGGCTGACACAGTATAGTATGTTGGGGGTAGTAGTATGGCTGACACAGAGTATAGTATGTTGGGGGTAGTAGTATGGCTGACACAGAGTATAGTATGTTGGGGGTAGTAGTATGGCTGGCACAGAGTATAGTATGTTGGGGGTAGTAGTATGGCTGACAGAGTATAGTATGTTGGGGGTAGTAGTATGGCTGACACAGAGTATAGTATGTTGGGGGTAGTAGTATGGCTGGCACAGAGTATAGTATGTTGGGGGTAGTAGTATGGCTGACAGAGTATAGTATGTTGGGGGTAGTAGTATGGCTGACACAGAGTATAGTATGTTGGGGGTAGTAGTATGGCTGGCACAGAGTATAGTATGTTGGGGGTAGTAGTATGGCTGACAGAGTATAGTATGTTGGGGGTAGTAGTATGGCTGACACATAGCACTAGTATAGTATGTTGGGGGTAGCAGTAGTATAGCTGACACATAGCACTAGTATAGTATGTTGGGGGTAGTAGTATGGCTGACACATAGCACTAGTATAGTATGTTGGGGGTAGTAGTATGGCTGACACATAGCACTAGTATAGTATGTTGGGGGTAGTAGTATGGCTGACACAGAGTATAGTATGTTGGGGGTAGTAGTATGGCTGACACATAGCACTAGTATAGTATGTTGGGGGTAGCAGTAGTATAGCTGACACATAGCACTAGTATAGTATGTTGGGGGTAGTAGTATGGCTGACACATAGCACTAGTATAGTATGTTGGGGGTAGTAGTATGGCTGACACATAGCACTAGTATAGTATGTTGGGGGTAGTAGTATGGCTGACACAGTATAGTATGTTGGGGGTAGTAGTATGGCTGACACAGTATAGTATGTTGGGGGTAGTAGTATGGCTGACACATAGCACTAGTATAGTATGTTGGGGGTAGTAGTATGGCTGACACAGTATAGTATGTTGGGGGTAGTAGTATGGCTGACACATAGCACTAGTATAGCATGTTGGGGGTAGTAGTATGGCTGACACATAGCACTAGTATAGTATACTGGGAGAAGTAGTGGAGATGTTGTTCCGCAGCAGAACCTTCACCTTACAGCTCCATGTTGCTCAGTCCCAGTGGTGTCCGGCCCTGTCACACAGGCTGCTGCATCCTCACTATTTACCTCCTGGTACAACGTCCAGATCACCTGTGTGTATGGAGCGGTTTGGGAGAGGTTCATTACAGAGATGTATTACAGGCATCGGCACAATTAAACCAGCTATTTACCTGTGTCGGTGCTGCAGTATTTAACCTCTCCCGATCCGCCCCACACACAGGTGATTGATTGATGAATACTGCCCTGGATCCAGCAGTCCTACCTGTGTGCAAAGTCATCATTCTACATAGATCTTCTAGACTTTCAGCTGAGAGTCCGTCCCCTGTGAGCTGCATACACCTCTCTTTGCTGTGTGACCAGGAAGGGTCAGCTGTGTTCTGCAAGCAGTCCAGGTGAGAAAGGCCAGACTGATACACTGTAACAAATCCTCAGCTGGACCACATAAGTCATATGTAAGGTAATAAGGTATAACACAACTCTGCAATGTACAGTGAATGGATCTCACATGCCTGAAGTTTGCACTGTTCCATGGCTCGGGGTGACACAATGGAACGCAGCAGCAGCTGTAAGAGTGATGTGCTGGGCACGTCCTGTAGCCGAGGATCACAGAGAGGAGAGGGGAGCCCCATAGTAAACCTTTGTGGTGGTCTTCTCTCCTGGCTCAGCAGCATGCATCTTTACCCGGGCGGACCCCACAGGATGCAGAGGAGTGTAGCTGCTATGTCAGTGGGCAGTGAGGGGTTAACTCTCGGCCGTGCTGAGCTCCGGTGTGAGGCGTCCCAGTGTATCGCTGAGCATCAGTCACCAGCTTATCTGGCAGACACAGGGACATGCCGGTGAACTCTGACCTGGTGTGCTGCGGCCCCGGCCCGACTCCGAGGCCAACAATAAGACACAGGTTCACTAAAGAAAACATGGGGAGAGGACGACACCGGGAGCGGCCATCACAGAGCAGGAGGTGAAGGTTCTGCAGAGCAGGGGGCAGCACACAGAACATGGCCGCCGGCCGTGCTCTCTGTACTATACTCTGTTAAGCTGCGCTATTGCGGAGTATCGAATACCAGGAAATCCTGGTACCAAACCGTTTTTTTTGCCCGGAATATCGATAGTAGTATCGATATTTCGGTGCATCGTGCAACACTAATACCCACATATAATCTATATATACCGACATATACACCTATATACCCACATATCATCTATATATACCGACACATATACCTAGCGCCCCATAGAGATGAATGGGAAAATCTCCCCTCTGCACACACAGGTGATATAATTAGTGCTGCAGCTCTCCAGAAGTAATGGCAGTTGGAGCCTTAGCAACCAATAGGATTACTACTTTCATTTTCACAGGGAGCTGTGGTTGCTAGGGCGGCTGCCTCACAACAGATCCACAGAAATAACTGATAGACCCCTACTCCATCTATACAGTACAGATATACAGGAAACTACAGGTATACAGGACCCCAAAACTATACACTACAGGTATACATACCTCTCAACATTTTGTACGGCCAATGAGGGACAGTTGTGGTTCATGCTAGGAAAATTTTACAGGCATTTCTTTTTAATTCAAGGATGCATTTACACATCTAGGACCTGCTGCAGATTGATGCATTTACACATCTAGGACCTGCTGCAGATTGATGCATTTACACATCTAGGACCTGCTGCAGATTGATGCATTTACACATCCAGGATCTGCTGCAGATTGATGCATTTACACATCCACGACCTGCTGCAGATTGATGCATTTACACATCTAGGACCTGCTGCAGATTGATGCATTTACACATCTAGGACCTGCTGCAGATTGATGCATTTACACATCCACGACCTGCTGCAGATTGATGCATTTACACATCCACGACCTGCTGCAGATTGATGCATTTACACATCTAGGACCTGCTGCAGATTGATGCATTTACACATCTAGGACCTGCTGCAGATTGATGCATTTACACATCTAGGACCTGCTGCAGATTGATGCATTTACACATCCACGACCTGCTGCAGATTGATGCATTTACACATCTAGGACCTGCTGCAGATTGATGCATTTACACATCTAGGACCTGCTGCAGATTGATGCATTTACACATCCAGGATCTGCTGCAGATTGATGCATTTACACATTCAGGATCTGCTGCAGATTGATGCATTTACACATCTAGGACCTGCTGCAGATTGATGCATTTACACATCCAGGATCTGCTGCAGATTGATGCATTTACACATCTAGGACCTGCTGCAGATTGATGCATTTACACATCTAGGACCTGCTGCAGATTGATGCATTTACACATCTAGGACCTGCTGCAGATTGATGCATTTACACATCCAGGATCTGCTGCAGATTGATGCATTTACACATCCACGACCTGCTGCAGATTGATGCATTTACACATCTAGGACCTGCTGCAGATTGATGCATTTACACATCTAGGACCTGCTGCAGATTGATGCATTTACACATCCACGACCTGCTGCAGATTGATGCATTTACACATCCACGACCTGCTGCAGATTGATGCATTTACACATCTAGGACCTGCTGCAGATTGATGCATTTACACATCTAGGACCTGCTGCAGATTGATGCATTTACACATCTAGGACCTGCTGCAGATTGATGCATTTACACATCCACGACCTGCTGCAGATTGATGCATTTACACATCTAGGACCTGCTGCAGATTGATGCATTTACACATCTAGGACCTGCTGCAGATTGATGCATTTACACATCCAGGATCTGCTGCAGATTGATGCATTTACACATTCAGGATCTGCTGCAGATTGATGCATTTACACATCTAGGATCTGCTGCAGATTGATGCATTTACACATCTAGGACTGCATGAGTCTGCATGTGTGACAGCGGCCATAATGTCACATGATTCATGGGAATATAACAATGTGTAGGATCCAGCATGCACCACATGAGAGAATAATATGCAGGTTTGGGTCTATTATACAGTAAGAAACCAGACACTTTCTAGAGCAACATTGAAGGTTTATTAATGCAATTCTAATTCCTAGGTCAAAAAGAGGGACATGTAAGGGGCAAAGAGGGACAGAGTGACATGGGTCAAAAGTAGGGACATGTAAGGGGCAAAGAGGGACATGGGTCAAAAGTAGGGACATGTAAGGGTTAAAGAGGGACAGAGGGACATGGGTCAAAAAGAGGGACATGTAAGGGGCAAAGAGGGACAGAGTGACATGGGTCAAAAGTAGGGACATGTAAGGGGCAAAGAGGGACATGGGTCAAAAGTAGGGACATGTAAGGGTTAAAGAGGGACAGAGGGACATGGGTCAAAAGTAGGGACATGTAAGGGGCAAAGAGGGACAGAGGGACATGGGTCAAAAGTAGGGACATGTAAGGGGAAAAGAGGGACAGAGGAACGTGGGTCAAAAAGAGGGACATATAAGGGGCAAAGAGGGACAGAGGGACATGGGTCAAAAAGAGGGACATGTAAGGGGCAAAGAGGGACATGGGTCAAAAAGAGGGACATCTAAGGGGCAAAGAGGGAGAGAGGGATGTGGGGCAAAAAGAGGGACATGTAAGGGGCAAAGAGGGACATGGGTAAAAAAGAGGGACATGTAAGGGGCAAAGAGGGACAGAGTGACATGGGTCAAAAGTAGGGACATGTAAGGGGCAAAGAGGGACATGGGTCAAAAGTAGGGACATGTAAGGGTTAAAGAGGGACAGAGGGACATGGGTCAAAAGTAGGGACATGTAAGGGGAAAAGAGGGACAGAGGAACGTGGGTCAAAAAGAGGGACATATAAGGGGCAAAGAGGGACAGAGGGACATGGGGCAAAAAGAGGGACATGTAAGGGGCAAAGAGGGACAGAGGGACATGGGGCAAAAAGAGGGACATGTAAGGGGCAAAGAGGGACAGAGGGACATGGGGCAAAAAGAGGGACATGTAAGGGGCAAAGAGGGACAGAGGGACATGGGTCAAAAAGAGGGACATGTAAGGGGCAAAGAGGGACGTGGGGCAAAAAGAGGGACATGTAAGGGGCAAAGAGGGACAGAGGGACGTGGGTCAAAAAGAGGGACATGTAAGGGGAAAAGAGGGACATGGGGCAAAAAGAGGGACATGTAAGGGGCAAAGAGGGACAGAGGGACATGGGTTAAAAGTAGGGACTGTCCCTCCAAAAAAGGGACACTTGGGAGGTATGGGTATACAGGACCCCAAAACTGTACACTACAGGTACACAGCACCTCGACCAACTCTATACTACAGGTATACAGGACCCCCAAACTATACACTACAGATATACAGGGCCTCAAAACTATACACTACAGCTATACAGGACCATAAAACTAAACATTTCAGGTATACAGGACCTTTACCAACTATATACTACAGTTATACTGGACCATAAAACTATACACTACAGGTCTACAGGACCTCCACCAACTATATACTCCAGGTATAAAGGACCCCAAAACTATACACTACAGGTGTACAGGACCCCAAAACTATATACTACAGATATACAGCACCTCCACCAACTCTACACTACAGGTATACAGGACCCCCAAACTATACACTACAGGTATACAGGACCTCCACCAACTCTATACTACAGGTATACAGGACCCCAAAACTATACACTACAAGTATAAAGGACCTTCACCAACTCTTTACTACAGGTATACAGCATCTCCACCAACCCTATTCTACAGATATACAGGACCCCCAAACTATACACTACAGGTGTACAGGACCCCAAAACTATACACTACAGGTATATAAGACCTCCACCAACTATACACTACAGGTATACAGATCCTCCACCAACTATATACTACAGGTATACAGAACCCCCAAACTATACAGTACAGGTGTACAGCACCATCACCAACTATTTACTACAGGTATACATGACCCCCCCCAAACTATACACTACAGGTATACAAGACCTCCACCAACTATACACTACAGGTGTACAGCACCTTCACCAACTAAATACTACATGTATACAGGACCCCCCAAACTATACATTACAGGTATACAGGACCCCCAAACTATACACTACAGGTATACAGGACCCCCAAACTATACACTACAGGTATACAGGACCCCCAAACTGTAAACTACAGGTATCCCCGGCCCTCAAACTATAAACTACAGGTATGCAGCACCTTCAACAACTATATACTAGAGGTATACAGGACCTCCACCAACTATACACTGCAGGTATACAGCCCCCCCCAACTATACACTGCAGGTATACAGCCCCCCCAACTATACACTACAGGTATACACTAATTCCACTGATTAATTCAGATGAAACAATACCTTTTAGACAATTGCAGTTTCCTGTTAAGCATCAATTGCAATGGCAATAAACAAGGCCCAAGCCTGATCACTGCAGGTGGTGGCATAAATCTGGATTCTGCATGTTTTCCGCATGGACAATTGTATGTTGCTGCTCCAGAGTTGTATCAGGTAAAAATCTTTATGTCTATGTACCTGGCAATAACACTGCCAATGTTGTACATAACCAGGCTGTGTATATAACACTGCTAATGTTGTATATAACCAGGCTGTATATACCACTGCCAATGTTGTATATAATCAGGCTGTATATAACACTGCCAATGTTGTATATAACCAAGCTGTATATAACACGGCCAAAGTTGTATGTGACCAGGCTCTGTATAACACTGCCAATGTTGTATATAACCAGTCTGTATACTGTATAAGACTGCCAATGTTGTATATAACCAGGCTCAGTATAACACTCACAATGTTGTATATAATCAGGCTCTGTATATAAAACTGCCAATGTTGTATATAACCAGGCTCTTTATACAGTCTGATCACATGACATCTCAGTTTGGCTATTAGGTATTTAGGATGTTTAAAGGTTTTAGTTTATTTCTAATGTGCATAAGCTACAATTTACATAAACAGTGCAGAACTGTCAGGGTACATAGCGTATAAAGGGGTATATAGGGCTCCTGGCGATTTCCCCTTAAACAAAACAAAAAAAAAGGGGTATAGATTGGCCTTCTGAACACTCTTGGAACAAATCTAATTAACACACTGACACTTTATACCCGGGCAGCGCTAAGTACATTTTCTAGTTTATATCATAAAAATGAAAGTCTATCTGTCTGTCTGTCTGTCCTCTATAGACTTTCAAGAGCCTGAACCGTTTGACCCCAAATTTGGCCCACAGATACATTGGGTGCCCAGGAAGGTTAGAGCAAAGGTCCCGTCCCTGCCAGATGTTCAGGAGGGGAGGGGGAAGAGCGCCCCATAGAGATAAATGGGAGAATCTCCACACTGCACACACAAGTGATATAATTAGTGCTGCAACTCTCCAGCAGTAATGGCAGTTGGAAGCCTTAGCAACCAATAAGATTACTACTTTCATTTTCTCAGAGAGCTAGATCTGATTGGTTGCTAGGGCAGCTGCCTCACAACAGATCCACAGAAATAAATACACAGAAATCCTACTGGATCCGCAGCGGATTTCACGCTGCAAATTCGCTGCGAAATCCGCTGCAGATCCAGTGTCATTCAACCCTATGACACTACATACTATATTGACATCCCGCTGCGAGTATGTAAATTAACCCCCTCGGCGGCTGGCGCATAACTTTCACTGACAGAGGCCCCCATCATCCCGCCTGCACAGACCGCTGTTAGATCGTGCAGGCTCCCCTCCAGTGTGTTCAGCGCTGTGCTGCTGCTGCCGGACAGTCTGAACTGTGCGGCCCACGTACTGAAGTCTGTATGCACATTCCAATAAATAAACTACATATTGAAATGAACAGTGCGGTCACGTATGAACAAACATCGTTCCAACATCAAGAGAGGTTTTTTATTACATAGTTTGTCTAAACACTACCTATTAAACATCCTAGTGACCCTACTACACTGAAACTTACCATCCTGGAACATATTCCCAGTGAGAGACACAACAGGCATAAACGGCTGAAAACCAAGAGTCTTTTTGGATTTTTAAATTGTGCACACTGGCCCCTCAAGGGTTAAATGAAACAATAGAGAATCCAAAGTAGTAATGAGTCTCTACTCAGTAAGGGGGGGGGGAGTTGTTTTTAGGGTTGTATTCAGACATCAGTTTTTTTTTGCTATACACATCACTTTTTAGAGATGTTTTATTGTAGGTTGTAATGAATTGATTCATTAATGTTATAAATGTGTGTGTGTATGTATTTATTTTTTTAGCATTTGTTTATTTATTCATTTATCTTACTGTGTTGGTTAGCCTGGAGTTATTATCTACAGCCCCACCCCCAGCTGATGGGTGGTGCTGGGATACATGGGATATCTATATATATATTTTTTAGTAGCATTCATTGCTGTATATAACACTTGATAAAGAGACCAGACTGGTCTCGAAACGCGTTGTGTCTGATTAATAAATGTGGTTATTTATTTTTACCTTATGGTAAACATTTTTTCATTTCCATTGGACCTGCGCCCAGCTGACCCATACCTGGAGAGGAGGTGTATTGTCGTATGTTTGTTCCTGTGAGGATCATATGGGAGCGGCAGCGGTCCTGTTTGCACGCTTACTTAAGAGTTGTGCCTTGCAGTTAGCACAACTCCACTAGGTGAGAACCTCCATTACTGACTCACCATTGGAGCACTGTCTGTATATAACCAGGCTCTGTATAGAACACTGCCAATGTTGTATATAACCAGGCTCTGTATAGAACACTGCCAATGTTGTATATAACCAGGCTCTGTATAGAACACTGCCAATGTTGTATACCAGGCTGTATATTGTATAACACTGCCAATGTTGTATATAACCAGGTTCAGTATAACACTGTTAATGTTGTATACCAGGCTGTATATTGTATAACACTGCCAATGTTGTATATAACCAGGCTCAGCATAACACTACAAATGTTGTACATAACCAGGCTGTATATAACACTGCCGATGTTGCATATAACCAGGCTGTATATTACACTGCTAATGTTGCATATAACCAGGCTGTATATGACACTGCTAATGTTGCATATAACCAGGCTGCATATAACACTGCCGATGTTGTATATAACCATGCTGTATTTAACACTGCCGATGTTGTATATAACCAGGCTGTATATTACACTGCTAATGTTGTATATAACCAGGCTCAGTATAACACTGCCGATGTTGCATATAACCAGGCTCTGTATATAACACTGCCGATGTTGTATATAACCAGGCTCAGTATAACACTCCCAATGTTGTATATAATCAGGCTGTATATAACACTGCCGATGTTGCATATAACCAGGCTGTATATTACACTGCTAATGTTGTATATAACCAGGCTCAGTATAACACTCCCAATGTTGTATATAACCAGGCTGTATATAAAACTGCCAATGTTGTATATAACCAGGCTCTGTATACAGTCTGATCACATGACATCTCAGTTTGGCTATTAGGTATTTAGGATGTTTAAAGTTTTTAGTTTATTTCTAATGTGCATAAGCTACAATTTACATAAACAGTGCAGAACTGTCAGGGTACATAGCGTATAAAGGGGTATATAGGGCTCCTGGCGATTTCCCCTTAAACAAAAAAAACAAGGGCATAGACTGGCCTCTGGGCGACCTTGGAACAAATCTAATTAACACCCTGACACTTAATACCCGGGCAGCGCTGGGTACATTTTCTAGTCATTTATATATACCAACATGTACAGCTGTATACCCACATATCATCTATATATACCAACATATACACCTATATACCCACATATCATCTATATATACCGAAATATACACCTATATACCCACATATCATCTATATATACCGACATATACACCTATATTCCCACATATCATCTATGTATACTGACATATACACCTATATTCCCACATATCATCTATATATACCAACATATACACCTATATACCCACATATCATCTATATATACCGAAATATACACCTATATACCCACATATCATCTATATATACCGACATATACACCTATATTCCCACATATCATCTATGTATACTGACATATACAGCTGTATACCCACATATCATCTATGTATACTGACATATACAGCTGTATACCCAAATATCATCAATGTATACTAACATATAAACCTGTATACCCACATATCATCTATATATACTGACATATGTCAGTATACATAGATGATATGTGGATATACAGCTGTACATGTTGGTATATATAGATATGTGGGTATATAGGTGTATATGTCTGTGTATATATATATGGATAATATGTGGGTATACAGCTGTATATGTCAGTATATATAGATGATATGTGGGTATATAAGTGTATATGTGGGTATATATAGATAAAATGTGGGTATATAGGTGTATATAGAGGATATGTGGGTATATAGGTGTATATGACGGTCTATTCCAAGTGGAAACAGCGGAACCTCCGTGCAGACGCACAGTCCTCCACCGGGTTGGCCTGTACCCAGTACTTCATCCAAAAAAAGGGTTACAATTGAGGACAGCGTCCTAAAATATAAAAAAATATTATCCTTTATTTTGCCATATGCGTAAAAAATACAACGTTTCGGCCCTTTAAAACATACTGAGCCTTTCTCAAGTACATAGGTGTATATGTCGATATATATAGATGATATGTGGGTATATAGATGATATGTGGGTATATAGGTGTATATGACGGTATATATAGATTATATAGGGGTATATAGGTGTATATGATGGTATATATAGATTAAATGTGGGTACATAGATGATATGTGGGTATATATAGATGATATGTCGGTATATAGATGATATGTGGGTATATATAGATTAAATGTGGGTACATAGATGATATGTGGGTATATATATAGATGATATGTGGGTATATAGGTGTATATGTTGATAAATATAGATAATATGTGGGTATATATAGATATGTGGGTATATAGGTGTATATGTTGGTATATATAGATAAGTCGTATACAGCGGTATACGTTGGTATATATAGATGATATGTGGGTAAATATAGATATGTGGCTATACAGCTGTATATGTTGGTATATATATATAGATGATATATGGGTATATGTCTGTATATATATAGATATGTGGGTATACAGCTGTATATGTTGGTATATATATATAGATGATATGTGGGTATATGTCCGTATATATATAGATATGTGGGTATACAGCTGTATATGTTGGTATATATAGATATGTGGGTATATAGGTGTATATGTCGGTAAATATAGATAATATGTGAGTATATGTCGGCATATATAGATATGCTGGTATACAGCTGTATATGTTGGTATATATAGATATGTGGGTATACATCTGTATATGCTGGTATATATAGATGATATGTGGGTATATAGGTGTGTATGACGGTATATATAGAGGATATGTGGGTATATATAGATGATATGTGGGTATATATAGATGATATGTGGGTATATATAGATGATATGTGGGTATATAGGTGTATATGTCGGTATATATAGATATGTGGGTATACAGCTATATATGTTGATGTATATATAGATGTATATGTCGGTATATATAGATGATATATGTGTATACATAGATATGTGGGTATATAGGTATATATGTCGGTGTATATATAGATGATATGTGGGTATACAGCTATATATGTTGGTGTATATATAGATGTATATGTCGGTATATATAGATGATATGTGGGTATATATAAATATAAGGGTATATAGGCGTATATGTCGGTATATATAGATGATATGTGGGTATACAGCTGTATATGTGGGTATATAGATGATATGTGGGTATATAGGTGTATATCATGGTGTATATATAGATGATATGTGGGTATATGTCGGTATATATAGATGATATGTGGGTATATAGGTGTATATGTTGGTATATATAGCTATGTCGGTGTATACAGAAGATATGTGGGTATATATAGATGATATGTGGGTATATATAGATGATATCTGGGTATATATAGATGATATGTAGGTATATATAGATATGTGGGTATATACGCGTATATGTCGGTATATATAGATGATATGTGGGTATATATAGATGATATGTAGGTATGTATAGATATGTGGGTATATACGCGTATATGTCGGTATATATAGATGATATGTGGGTATACAGCTGTATATGTTGGTATATATAGATATGTGGGTATAAAGAGAATATGTGGGTATATATAAATGATATGTGAGTATATAGATGATATGTGGGTATATATAGATAATTTGTGGGTATATGTTGGTATATATAGATATGTGGGTATATAGATGATATGTGGGTATATAGGTGTATATCATGGTTTATATATAGATGATATGTGGGTATATAGGTGTATATCATGGTTTATATATAGATGATATGTGGGTATATAGGTGTATATGTTAGTATATATAGCTATGTCGGTGTATACAGAAGATATGTGGGTATATATAGATGATATGTGGGTATATATAGATGACATGTGGGTATATATAGATGACATGTGGGTATATATAGATGATATGTGGGTATATATAGATGATATGTAGGTATCTGTCGGTATATATAGATGATATGTGGGTATATATAGATGATATGTGGGTATATATAGATGATATGTAGGTATCTGTCAGTATATATAGATATGTGGGTATATATAGATGATATGTGGGTATATATAGATGACATGTAGGTATCTGTCGGTATATATAGATGATATGTGGGTATATATAGATGATATGTGGGTATATATAGATGATATGTGTGTATACAGAAGATATGTGGGTATATATAGATGATATGTGGGTATATATAGATGACATGTAGGTATCTGTCGGTATATATAGATGATATGTGGGTATATATAGATGATATGTAGGTATCTGTCGGTATATATAGATGATATGTGGGTATATATAGATGATATGTGGGTATATATAGATGATATGTGGGTATACAGCTGTAAATGTTGGTATATATAGATGATATGTGGGTATATATAGATGACATGTAGGTATCTGTCGGTATATAGATGATATGTGGGTATATATAGATGATATGTGGGTATATATAGATGATATGTGGGTATATATAGATGATATGTGGGTACATATAGAGGATATGTGGGTATATATAGATGATATGTGGGTATATATAGATGATATGTGGGTATATATAGAAATGTGGGTATATATAGATGATATGTGGGTATATATAGATGATATGTCGGTATATAAATGATATGTGGGTATATATAGATGATATGTCGGTATATAAATGATATGTGGGTATAAGGCTGTATATGCTGGTATATATAGCTATGTCGGTGTATACAGATGATATGTGGGTATATATAGATGATATGTAGGTATATATAGCTATGTCGGTGTATACAGATGATATGTGGGTATATATAGATGATATGTGGGTATATATAGAAATGTGGGTATATATAGATGATATGTGGGTATATATAGATGATATGTCGGTATATAAATGATATGTGGGTATATATAGATGATATGTCGGTATATAAATGATATGTGGGTATAAGGCTGTATATGCTGGTATATATAGCTATGTCGGTGTATACAGATGATATGTGGGTATATATAGATGATATGTGGGTATATATAGATGATATGTGGGTATATATAGATGATATGTCGGTGTATACAGATGATATGTGGGTATATATAGATGATATGTCGGTATATAGATGATATGTGGGTATATACAGATGATATGTGGGTATATAGATGATATGTGGGTATATATAGAAATGTGGGTATATATAGATGATATGTGGGTATATATAGATGATATGTCGGTATATAGATGATATGTGGGTATATACAGATGATATGTGGGTATATATAGATGATATGTAGGTATATATAGCTATGTCGGTGTATACAGATGATATGTGGGTATATATAGATGATATGTAGGTATATATAGCTATGTCGGTGTATACAGATGATATGTGGGTATATATAGATGATATGTGGGTATATATAGATGATATGTGGGTATATATAGATGATATGTGGGTATATATAGATGATATGTGGGTATCTGTCGGTATATAGATGATATGTGGGTATATAGGTGTATATGTTGGTATATATAGCTATGTCGGTGTATACAGATGATATGTGGGTATATATAGATGATATGTAGGTATATATAGCTATGTCGGTGTATACAGATGATATGTCGGTATATAGATGATATGTGGGTATATATAGATGATATGTCGGTATATAGATGATATGTGGGTATATATAGATGATATGTGGGTATATATAGATTATATGTGGGTATATATAGATGATATGTGGGTATATATAGATGATATGTCGGTATATAGATGATATGTGGGTATATATAGATGATATGTCGGTATATAGATGATATGTGGGTATATATAGATGATATGTAGGTATATATAGCTATGTCGGTGTATACAGATGATATGTGGGTATATATAGATCAGGCATGTCCAAACTTTTTTTGAAGAGTGCCAAATTTGATGAAGTGAACATGTGCGAGGGCCGACTATTTTACATGCTACATGCTTTATAACACAGGCAGATAATAGCAAGCTGGATACCTGGGGGGCCGTAAAAGTTCGGAACGCGGGCCGCAAATGGCCCTCCGGCCAGACTTTGGACATGCCTGATATAGATGATATGTCGGTATATAGATGATATGTGGGTATATATAGATGATATGTGGGTATATATAGATGATATGTCGGTGTATACAGATGATATGTGGGTATATATAGATGATATGTCGGTATATAGATGATATGTGGGTATATATAGATGATATGTGGGTATATATAGATGATATGTGGGTATATATAGATGATATGTGGGTATATATAGATGACATGTAGGTATCTGTCGGTATATATAGATGATATGTGGGTATACAGCTGTATATGCTGGTATATATAGCTATGTCGGTGTATACATAAATCACATCTGGCATATCGCTGTATGTATCGGGACACATCGGCCTTTACCTGTAGGTGACATAATCCCCTCACAGGGGGCGGGGCCTCCCTTATTTTAGACACGCCCTCTCCTTGACCGGATTTAGGCGGGAAGTGAGGGATGAGGGAGCAGGTGCACAGAGCCGGGAGCAGCTACACCGGGGCGGGGCCTGATGCAGCTGTGCTAGAACTGGGGATACAGGGAAAGGGGAGGGGCCAGAGCCCGTTACAAAGGAGAGGGCGGAGCCTAATACCGGGAGGAGCCCTCCCTCCTCCCTGTGTAGAAGATCCGCAGTATGGAGCCCGCTCCGGTCTGTACCCCCCGCCTCCTCCTCCTCCCGGTGCTTCTGCTGCTGTCCTCCGCTCCGGGTGAGGCTGACAGCGACTGTACTACCGAGCGTCCCCGCCCCGCACCGTATACAGCCCTGTACTCACCCCCGGACCGTATATACCAGTGTACTCACCCCCGGACCGTATATAACAGTGTACTCACCCCCGGACCGTATATACCCCTGTTCTCACCCCCGGACCGTATATACCAGTGTACTCACCCCCGGACCGTATATAACAGTGTACTCACCCCCGGACCGTATATAACAGTGTACTCACCCCCGGACCGTATATACCCCTGTACTCACCCCCGGACCGTATATACCCCTGTACTCACCCCCGGACCGTATATACCAGTGTACTCACCCCCGGACCGTATATACCAGTGTACTCACCCCCGGACCGTATATACACCCCTGTACTCACCCCCGGACCGTATATAACAGTGTACTCACCCCCGGACCGTATATACCCCTGTACTCACCCCCGGACCGTATACACCTGTACTCACCCCCGGACCGTATATACCAGTGTACTCACCCCCGGACCGTATATACACCCCTGTACTCACCCCCGGACCGTATATACCTCTGTACTCACCCCCGGACCGTATATACACCTGTACTCACCCCCGGAACGTATATAACAGTGTACTCACCCCCGGACCGTATATACCCCTGTACTCACCCCCGGACCGTATATACCCCTGTACTCACCCCCGGAACGTATATAACAGTGTACTCACCCCCGGACCGTATATACCAGTGTACTCACCCCCGGACCGTATATACACCTGTACTCACCCCCGGACCGTATATAACAGTGTACTCACCCCCGGACCGTATATACCCCTGTACTCACCCCCGGACCGTATATACACCCCTGTACTCACCCCCGGACCGTATATACCAGTGTACTCACCCCCGGACCGTATATACCCCTGTACTCACCCCCGGACCGTATATACCCCTGTACTCACCCCCGGAACGTATATAACAGTGTACTCACCCCCGGACCGTATATACACCTGTACTCACCCCCGGACCGTATATACCTCTGTACTCACCCCCGGACCGTATATACACCCCTGTACTCACCCCCGGACCGTATATACCCCTGTACTCACCCCCGGACCGTATATACCCCTGTACTCACCCCCGGACCGTATATACACCTGTACTCACCCCCGGACCGTATATACCAGTGTACTCACCCCCGGACCGTATATACCCCTGTACTCACCCCCGGACCGTATATACCCCTGTACTCACCCCCGGACCGTATATACCCCTGTACTCACCCCCGGACCGTATATACCCCTGTACTCACCCCCGGACCGTATATACCCCTGTACTCACCCCCGGACCGTATATACCCCTGTACTCACCCCCGGACCGTATACACCCCTGTACTCACCCCCGGACCGTATATACCCCTGTACTCACCCCCGGACCGTATATAACAGTGTACTCACCCCCGGACCGTATATACACCTCTGTACTCACCCCCGGACCGTATATACCCCTGTACTCACCCCCGGACCGTATATACCCCTGTACTCACCCCCGGACCGTATACACCCCTGTACTCACCCCCGGACCGTATATACCAGTGTACTCACCCCCGGACCGTATATACCCCTGTACTCACCCCCGGACCGTATATACCCCTGTACTCACCCCCGGACCGTATATACCCCTGTACTCACCCCCGGACCGTATATACCAGTGTACTCACCCCCGGACCGTATATACCCCTGTACTCACCCCCGGACCGTATATACCCCTGTACTCACCCCCGGACCGTATATACCCCTGTACTCACCCCCGGACCGTATACAGCCCTGTACTGACCCCCGGACCGTATATACCCCTGTACTCACCCCCGGACCGTATATACCAGTGTACTCACCCCCGGACCGTATATACCCCTGTACTCACCCCCGGACCGTATATACCCCTGTACTCACCCCCGGACCGTATATACCCCTGTACTCACCCCCGGACCGTATATACCCCTGTACTCACCCCCGGAACGTATATAACAGTGTACTCACCCCCGGACTGTATATACACCTGTACTCACCCCCGGACCGTATATACCTCTGTACTCACCCCCGGACCGTATATACCCCTGTACTCACCCCCGGACCGTATATACACCCCTGTACTCACCCCCGGACCGTATATACCCCTGTACTCACCCCCGGACCGTATATACCAGTGTACTCACCCCCGGACCGTATATACCCCTGTACTCACCCCCGGACCGTATATACCCCTGTACTCACCCCCGGACCGTATATACCTCTGTACTCACCCCCGGACCGTATATACCCCTGTACTCACCCCCGGACCGTATATACCAGTGTACTCACCCCCGGACCGTATATACCCCTGTACTCACCCCCGGAACGTATATAACAGTGTACTCACCCCCGGACCGTATATAACAGTGTACTCACCCCCGGACCGTATATACCCCTGTACTCACCCCCGGACCGTATATACCCCTGTACTCACCCCCGGACCGTATATACACCCCTGTACTCACCCCCGGACCGTATATACCCCTGTACTCACCCCCGGACCGTATATACCCCTGTACTCACCCCCGGACCGTATATACCCCTGTACTCACCCCCGGACCGTATATACCCGTGTACTCACCCCCGGACCGTATATACACCCCTGTACTCACCCCCGGACCGTATATACCGCTGTACTCACCCCCGGACCGTATATACCAGTGTACTCACCCCCGGACCGTATATACCCCTGTACTCACCCCCGGACCGTATACACCTGTACTCACCCCCGGACCGTATATACACCCCTGTACTCACCCCCGGACCGTATTCACCCCTGTACTCACCCCCGGACCGTATACACCCCTGTACTCACCCCCGGACCGTATATACACCCCTGTACTCACCCCCGGACCGCATTCACCCCTGTACTCACCCCCGGACCGTATATACACCCCTGTACTCACCCCTGACCGTATATACACCCCTGTACTCACCCCCGGACCGTATATACACCCCTGTACTCACCCCCGGACCGTATATACACCTGTACTCACCCCCGGACCGTATTCATCCCTGTACTCACCCCCGGACCGTATATACACCCCTGTACTCACCCCCGGACCGTATATACCCCTGTACTCACCCCCGGACCGTATATATCAGTGTACTCACCCCCGGACCGTATATAACAGTGTACTCACCCCCGGACCGTATATACACCTCAACGTCATGTGTGGTGAAATGTATCCCTCCCCGTCATGTGTGGTGACATGTATCCCTCCCCTCCCCGTCATGTGTGGTGACATGTATCCCTTCCCTTACCGTCATGTGTGGTGACATGTATCCCTCCCCTCCCTGTCATGTGTGGTGACATGTATCCCTCCCCGTCATGTGTGGTGACATGTATCCCTCCCCTCCCTGTCATGTGTGGTGACATGTATCCCTCCCCTCCCCGTCATGTGTGGTGACATGTATCCCTCCCCTCCCCGTCATGTGTGGTGACATGTATCCCTCCCCGTCATGTGTGGTGACATGTATCCCTCCCCTCCCTGTCATGTGTGGTGACATGTATCCCTCCCCTCCCCGTCATGTGTGGTGACATGTATCCCTCCCCTCCCTGTCATGTGTGGTGACATGTATCCCTCCCCTCCCCGTCATGTGTGGTGACATGTATCCCTCCCCTCCCCGTCATGTGTGGTGACATGTATCCCTCCCCGTCATGTGTGGTGACATGTATCCCTCCCCTCCCCGTCATGTGTGGTGACATGTATCCCTCCCCTCCCTGTCATGTGTGGTGACATGTATCCCTCCCCTCCCCGTCATGTGTGGTGACATGTATCCCTCCCCTCCCCGTCATGTGTGGTGACATGTATCCCTCCCCGTCATGTGTGGTGACATGTATCCCTCCCCTCCCCGTCATGTGTGGTGACATGTATCCCTCCCCGTCATGTGTGGTGACATGTATCCCTCCCCTCCCCGTCATGTGTGGTGACATGTATCCCTCCCCGTCATGTGTGGTGACATGTATCCCTCCCCTCCCCGTCATGTGTGGTGACATGTATCCCTCCCCTCCCTGTCATGTGTGGTGACATGTATCCCTCCCCTCCCTGTCATGTGTGGTGACATGTATCCCTCCCCTCCCTGTCATGTGTGGTGACATGTATCCCTCCCCTCCCTGTCATGTGTGGTGACATGTATCCCTCCCCGTCATGTGTGGTGACATGTATCCCTCCCCTCCCCGTCATGTGTGGTGACATGTATCCCTCCCCTCCCCGTCATGTGTGGTGACATGTATCCCTCCCCTCCCCGTCATGTGTGGTGACATGTATCCCTCCCCTCCCTGTCATGTGTGGTGACATGTATCCCTCCCCGTCATGTGTGGTGACATGTATCCCTCCCCTCCCTGTCATGTGTGGTGACATGTGTCCCTCCCCGTCATGTGTGGTGACATGTATCCCTCCCCTCCCCGTCATGTGTGGTGACATGTATCCCTCCCCGTCATGTGTGGTGACATGTATCCCTCCCCGTCATGTGTGGTGACATGTATCCCTCCCCTCCTTGTCATGTGTGGTGACATGTATCCCTCCCCGTCATGTGTGGTGACATGTATCCCTCCCTGTCATGTGTGGTGACATGTATCCCTCCCCGTCATGTGTGGTGACATGTATCCCTCCCCGTCATGTGTGGTGACATGTGTCCCTCCCCTCCCCGTCATGTGTGGTGACATGTATCCCTCCCTGTCATGTGTGGTGACATGTATCCCTCCCCTCCCCGTCATGTGTGGTGACATGTATCCCTCCCCGTCATGTGTGGTGACATGTATCCCTCCCCTCCCGTCATGTGTGGTGACATGTATCCCTCCCCGTCATGTGTGGTGACATGTATCCCTCCCCTCCCCGTCATGTGTGGTGACATGTATCCCTCCCCGTCATGTGTGGTGACATGTATCCCTCCCCTCCTTGTCATGTGTGGTGACATGTATCCCTCCCCGTCATGTGTGGTGACATGTATCCCTCCCTGTCATGTGTGGTGACATGTATCCCTCCCCGTCATGTGTGGTGACATGTATCCCTCCCCGTCATGTGTGGTGACATGTGTCCCTCCCCTCCCCGTCATGTGTGGTGACATGTATCCCTCCCTGTCATGTGTGGTGACATGTATCCCTCCCCTCCCCGTCATGTGTGGTGACATGTATCCCTCCCCGTCATGTGTGGTGACATGTATCCCTCCCCTCCCGTCATGTGTGGTGACATGTATCCCTCCCCGTCATGTGTGGTGACATGTATCCCTCCCGTCATGTGTGGTGACATGTATCCCTCCCCGTCATGTGTGGTGACATGTATCCCTCCCCTCCCTGTCATGTGTGGTGACATGTATCCCTCCCCGTCATGTGTGGTGACATGTATCCCTCCCCTCCCCGTCATGTGTGGTGACATGTATCCCTCCCCATCATGTGTGGTGACATGTATCCCTCCCCGTCATGTGTGGTGACATGTGTCCCTCCCCGTCATGGTTGGCCAGTGATCTCCGTAGGTCTGTCCGCTGTCTGGTAACCTTAGTATGTGCAGTAACCTGTGTCGTCATGCTGACAGTCTCCCTGGGGCAGTTTTCTGATTTTGCCCCTTCTGTCTCAGGCCGGTTAGCTGCCCGGGAGGTGAAGGTTCCAGGCGGGCCCCTGTACCGTGTGGAGGGCACCTCCATCTCCATCCCGTGTAACGTCAGTGGGTATGAGGGTCCGGCCCTCCAGAACTTTGAGTGGTTTGTGTACCTTCCCAGTGCCCCGGATATCTCCATAGCCATCGCCAGCACCAAGGACTCAGCCTTCGCTTATGCTGTATTCGCCCCCCGAGTGAGCGGCGGTGACATCTACATCCATCGTGTAAGTGGTGACAGCGTGGAGCTCCGCATCAAGCGTGTGCGCCGGGAAGATGCCGGCGTCTATGAGTGCTACACGCCAACTACGGACGCCCGATACCTGGGCAGCTACAGTGACAAGATCACCATGAAAGGTAGCAGGTGGTCCCTGTGGTGACATGGGGTACGTAGACATGGCGCTCCCTCATCTTCTCTCTCTCTCTCTGACAGTCATCCCGGACACCCTGCAGGTCTCCTCGAAGGCGACGAGTAAGGGGCGCCTGTCCTCCGCGAGCCCACTGCAGCTCAGCCTGGTGGAGGGGCAGGAGCTTCACCTCTCCTGCTCAGCGCTGGCCCACTCCTCCCAGCACACCCACCTCTCTGTGTCATTTGGGGTCAGTGCCCCTGGAGCCCCTGTGGGACGAGAGACCCTGCAGGAGATCATATCCATCCAGTGGGACTTCAGCGTGGAGCCGGCCCGCCAGGAGCGTTACCTCAATGAGGAGATCCGCGTGGAGAAGTCCAACAACTCCACCTACAAGATGGTGATCACCCGCCTGAGGGCACAGGATGCTGGCACCTACCATTGTACTGCTGCTCAGTGGATCCAGGACCCCGACGGCGACTGGCAGAAGATCACTGAGAAGAGGTCCGTGCTGGCCCAGGTGTCTGTGCAGACCATAGGTGAGAGGAAGGCGTGGTTATTAGAGCTGGGGGGCTGCAGGAGAATGGGCTTCCTACCCCAGGGGTACTAGAGCTGGGGGATTGCAGGAGAATGGGCTTCATACCCTGGGGGTATTAGAGCTGGGGGGCTGCAGGAGAAGGGGCTTCATACCCTGGGGGTATTAAAGCTGGGGGGCTGCAGGGGAAGGGGCTTCCTACCCCAGGGGTATTAGAGCTGGGGGGCTGCAGGAAAAGGGGCTTCCTACCCCAGGGATATTAGAGCTGGGGGGCTGCAGGAGAAGGGGCCTCCTACCCCGGTTGTATTAGAGCTGGGGGGCTACAGGAGAAGAGGCCCCCTACCCCAGGGGTACTAGAGCTGGGGGGCTGCAGGAGAAGAGGCCCCCTACCCCGGGGGTATTAGAGCTGGGGGGCTGCAGGAGAAGAGGCCCCCTACCCCAGGGATATTAGAGCTGGGGGGCTGCAGGAGAAGGGGCTTCCTACCCCAGGGATATTAGAGCTGTGGGGCTGCAGGAGAAGAGGCCCCCTACCCCGGGGGTATTAGAGCTGGGGGGCTGCAGGAGAAGAGGCCCCCTACCCCAGGGATATTAGAGCTGGGGGGCTGCAGGAGAAGGGGCTTCCTACCCCAGGGATATTAGAGCTGTGGGGCTGCAGGAGAAGAGGCCCCCTACCCCAGGGATATTAGAGCTGGGGGGCTGCAGGAGAAGGGGCTTCCTACCCCAGGGATATTAGAGCTGGGGGGCTGCAGGAGAAGAGGCCCCCTACCCCAGGGATATTAGAGCTGGGGGGCTGCAGGAGAAGAGGCTTCCTACCCCAGGGATATTAGAGCTGGAGGGTTGCAGGAGAAGGGGCCCCCTACCCCAGGGGTATTAGAGCTGGGGGGCTGCAGGAGAAGGGGCCCCCTACCCCAGGGGTATTAGAGCTGGGGGGCTGCAGGAGAAGGGGCTTCCTACCCCAGGGGTACTAGAGCTGGGGGGCTGCAGGAGAAGGGGCTTCATACCCTGGGGGTATTAGAGCTGGGGGGCTGCAGGGGAAGGGGCTTCCTACCCCAGGGGTATTAGAGCTGGGGGGCTGCAGGAAAAGGGGCTTCATACCCCCCCACAAGGGTGGGCCCGGGGGTATTAGAGCTGGGGGGCTACAGGAGAAGGGGCTTCCTACCCCAGGGGTATTAGAGCTGGGGGGCTGCAGGAGAAGAGGCCCCCTACCCCAGGGATATTAGAGCTGGGGGGCTGCAGGAGAAGAGGCCCCCTACCCCAGGGGTACTAGAGCTGGGGGGCTGCAGGAGAAGAGGCCCCCTACCCCGGGGGTATTAGAGCTGGGGGGCTGCAGGAGAAGAGGCCCCCTACCCCAGGGATATTAGAGCTGGGGGGCTGCAGGAGAAGAGGCCCCCTACCCCAGGGATATTAGAGCTGGGGGGCTGCAGGAGAAGAGGCCCCCTACCCCAGGGATATTAGAGCTGGGGGGCTGCAGGAGAAGAGGCCCCCTACCCCAGGGGTATTAGAGCTGGGGGGCTGCAGGAGAAGGGGCCCCCTACCCCAGGGGTATTAGAGCTGGGGGGCTGCAGGAGAAGGGGCCTCCTACCCCGGGGGTACTAGAGCTGGGGGGCTGCAGGAGAAGAGGCCTCCTACCCCAGGGATATTAGAGCTGGGGGGCTGCAGGAGAAGAGGCCCCCTACCCCAGGGGTACTAGAGCTGGGGGGCTGCAGGAGAAGAGGGCCCCCTACCCCGGGGGTATTAGAGCTGGGGGGTTGCAGGAGAAGGGGCCTCCTACCCCCGGGGGTACTAGAGCTGGGGGGTTGCAGGAGAAGGGGCCTCCTACCCCCGGGGGTACTAGAGCTGGGGGGCTGCAGGAGAAGAGGCCCCCTACCCCAGGGGTATTAGAGCTGGGGGGTTGCAGGAGAAGGGGCCTCCTACCCCGGGGGTACTAGAGCTGGGGGGTTGCAGGATAAGGGGCCTCCTACCCCGGGGGTACTAGAGCTGGGGGGCTGCAGGAGAAGAGGCCCCCTACCCCAGGGGTATTAGAGCTGGAGGGTTGCAGGAGAAGGGGCCTCCTACCCCCGGGGGTACTAGAGCTGGGGGGTTGCAGGAGAAGAGGCCCCCTACCCCAGGGGTATTAGAGCTGGGGGGTTGCAGGAGAAGAGGCCCCCTACCCCAGGGGTATTAGAGCTGGGGGGTTGCAGGAGAAGAGGCCCCCTACCCCAGGGGTATTAGAGCTGGGGGGCTGCAGGAGAAGAGGCCCCCTACCCCAGGGGTATTAGAGCTGGAGGGTTGCAGGAGAAGGGGCCTCCTACCCCCGGGGGGTACTAGAGCTGGGGGGCTGCAGGAGAAGAGGCCCCCTACCCCCGGGGGTACTAGAGCTGGGGGGCTGCAGGAGAAGGAGCTTCATACCCCAGGGATAGTAGGGCTGGGGGGTTGCACGGTGAGCAGTCTGACGTTGTCCCTTCTCCCCGCCGCAGAGTCTCAGCTGAAGGTGTCCTCCGCCCCCCGGGAGCTCCACGTCCAGTCTGGGGAGGTGCTGGAGATGTTCTGCAATGCCTCTATGCCGGTGCCCCCTCCTCCAGACGTGGTCTTCTCTGTGGAATGGTGGGTGACCTCTGGGCCGGACTCTCAGGGTCAGATGGTGTCCTCCATGTCTGCTGAGGCGGTGGTCACCCTGGGGGATCAGTATGTGGGGCGAGAGGTGGGGGTGAGGCACATCTCTCTGGAAAAGATCTCCGCCTCTCCCGGCTGCTTCCGGCTGAGAATCTACTCTGCCCAGCCCAGCGACGTGGGCTCTTACAGCTGCCAGGTCCGAGCGTCTATGTCCTACCTGGGGGCCCGACTGCAGGAGGTGGCCAGGAAGACCTCACCCAGCCTGAGAGTGCTCATGAGACCGCAAGGTGAGAAACATCCTTCACTCCTACTGCATACTGTGACCGCTCTTACTGTAGAGACTGCATACTGTGACCGCTCTTACTGTAAAGACACCCCATGGCCGCTCTTAGTGGAGAGAAGCCCCAAGGCCATCGCCCCGCGGTCGCTGCCTTTACAGTAGAGGTGCCCAACCACCCCCGCCTTTACAGTAGAGCCGCCCCTGTCCTTACAGTAGAGATGCCCTGCGGCCGCCGCCCTTACAGTAGAGATGCACCCCCGCCCTTACAGTAGAGACACCCCTCTGCCACCACCCTCACAGTAGAGCCGCCCCCGCCCTTACAGTAGAGACGCCCCGCGGCTGCCGCCCTTACAGTGGAGACGCCCTGCGGTCACCGCCCTTACAGTGGAGACGCCCCGCGGCCGCCGCCCTTACAGTAGAGCCGCCACTGCTCTTCCAGTAAGGCCGCCCCCGCCCTTACAGTAAAGACGCCCCGCGGCTGCTGCCCTTACAGTAGAGACGCCCCGTGGTCGCCGCCCTTATAGTGGAGACTCCCTGCAGCCTGCCCTTACAGTAGCGCCGCCCCCTTCTTACAGTAGAGCTTCCCCGCCGCCCCCGCCCTTACAGTAGAGCCGCCCCGCCACCCCCGCCCTTACAGTAGAGACGCCCCGCCCTTAAGTAGAGACGCCCCGCCCTTACAGTAGAGACGCCTCCGCCCTTACAGTAGAGACGCCCCCGCCCTTACAGTAGAGACGCCCCGCCCTTACAGTAGAGCTTCCCCGCCGCCCCCGCCCTTACAGTAGAGACGCCCCCGCCCTTACAGTAGAGACGCCCCGCCCTTACAGTAGAGACGCCCCGCCCTTACAGTAGAGCCGCCCCCGCCCTTCCAGTAGAGATGCCCCTCCGCCCCGTCCTTCCAGTAGAGACGCCCCCGCCCTTACAGTAGAGCTGCCCCCGCCCTTACAGTAGAGGCGCCCAACCACCTCCGCCTTTACAGTAGAGCCGCCCCTGTCCTTACAGTAGAGATGCCCTGCGGCCGCCGCCCTTACAGTAAAGACGCCCCGCGGCTGCTGCCCTTACAGTAGAGACGCCCCGTGGTCGCCGCCCTTATAGTGGAGACTCCCTGCAGCCTGCCCTTACAGTAGCGCCGCCCCCTTCTTACAGTAGAGCTTCCCCGCCGCCCCCGCCCTTACAGTAGAGCCGCCCCCGCCCTTACAGTAGAGACGCCCCGCCCTTACAGTAGAGACGCCCCCGCCCTTACAGTAGAGACGCCCCCGCCCTTACAGTAGAGACGCCCCGCCCTTACAGTAGAGCTTCCCCGCCGCCCCCGCCCTTACAGTAGAGACGCCCCCGCCCTTACAGTAGAGACGCCCCGCCCTTACAGTAGAGACGCCCCGCCCTTACAGTAGAGCCGCCCCCGCCCTTCCAGTAGAGATGCCCCTCCGCCCCGTCCTTCCAGTAGAGACGCCCCCGCCCTTACAGTAGAGCTGCCCCCGCCCTTACAGTAGAGGCGCCCAACCACCTCCGCCTTTACAGTAGAGCCGCCCCTGTCCTTACAGTAGAGATGCCCTGCGGCCGCCGCCCTTACAGTAGAGATGCACCCCCGCCCTTATAGTAGAGACACCCCTCCGCCACCACCCTCACAGTAGAGACGCCCCGCGGCCGTCGCCCTTACAGTGGAGACGCCCCGCCGCCCTTACAGTGGGGACGCCCGCGGCCACCGCCCCACCGCCCTTACTCTTACACAGCCCTTACAGTAGAGACGCCCCATGGTCGCCGCCCTTATAGTGGAGACTCCCCGCGGCCTGCCCTTACAGTAGAGCCGCCCCCGCCCTTACAGTAGAGACGCCCCGCCCTTACATAAGCGCCGCCCCCGCCCTTACAGTAGAGCCGCCCCGCCGCCCCCGCCCTTACAGTAGAAACGCCCCGCCGCCCCCACCCTTCCAGTGGGGACGCCCGCGGCCACCGCCCCACCGCCCTTACTCGTAGAGACGCCCCGCCCTTACATAAGCGCCGCCCCCGCCCTTACAGTAGAGCCGCCCCCGCCGCCCCCGCCCTTACAGTAGAAACGCCCCGCCGCCCCCGCCCTTACAGTGGGGACGCCCGCGGCCACCGCCCCACCGCCCTTACTCTTACACAGCCCTTACAGTAGAGACGCCCCATGGTCGCCGCCCTTATAGTGGAGACTCCCCGCGGCCTGCCCTTACAGTAGAGCCGCCCCCGCCCTTACAGTAGAGACGCCCCGCCCTTACATAAGCGCCGCCCCCGCCCTTACAGTAGAGCCGCCCCGCCGCCCCCGCCCTTACAGTAGAAACGCCCCGCCGCCCCCACCCTTCCAGTAGAGACGCCCCGCCGCCCCCACCCTTCCAGTAGAGACGCCCCTCTGCCCCGTCCTTCCAGTAGAGCCGCCCCCGGCCCGCCGCCCCTGTCCTTACAGTAGAGCCGCCCCGCCGCCCCCGCCCTTCCAGTAGAGACGCCCCGCCGCCCCCGCCCTTCCAGTAGAGACGCCCCTCCGCCCCGTCCTTCCAGTAGAGCCGCCCCCGCCCTTACAGTATAGATGCCCCGCCGCCCCCCTTACAGTAAAGACGCCCCCCGCCCTTACAGTAGAGACACCCCGTCCTTAGAGTAGCGCTGCCCTTACAGTAGACGCCGCCGCCGCCCTTACAGTAGAGCCGCCCCGCCGCTTCCGCCATTACAGTAGAGCCGTCCCCACCCTTACAGTAGAGACGCCCCGCCGTCCCCACCCTTATAGTAGAGCCGCCCCCGCCCTTACAGTAGAGAAGCCCCGCCCTTACAGTAGCGCCACCACCGCCCTTACAGTAGAGACGCCCCGCCGCCCCCGCCCTTACAGTAGCGCCGCCCCCGCCCTTACAGTAGCGCCGCCCCCGCCCTTACAGTAGCGCCGCCCTCGCCCTTACAGTAGCGCCGCCCCCGCCCTTACAGTAGCGCCGCCCCCGCCCTTACAGTATAGACGCCCAGCCGCCCTTACAGTAGAGACGCCCAGCCGCCCCTCCCCTTCCAGTAGAGATTCCCTTGCCCTTACAGTAGAGCCGCCCCGCCGCCCCCGTCCTTACAGTAGAGACGCCCCGCCGCCCCCGCCCTTACAGTAGAGACGCCCCCGCCCTTACAGTAGAGACGCCCCCGCCCTTACATAAGCGCCGGCCGCCCTTACATAAGCGCCGCCCCGCCCTTACAGTAGAGCCGCCCCCGCCCTTACATAAGCGCCGCCCCGCCCTTACAGTAGAGACGCCCCGCCGTCCCCGTCCTTATAGTAGAGCCGCTCCCGCCCTTACAGTAGAGAAGCCCCGTCCTTACAGTAGCGCCGCCCCCGCCCTTACAGTAGAGACGCCCCCGCCCTTACAGTAGAGACGCCCCCGCCCTTACAGTAGAGACGCCCCCGCCCTTACAGTAGAGACGCCCGCCCCCCTTACAGTAGAGACGCCTCGCGGCCCCTCCCCTTCCAGTAGAGATTCCCTTGCGGCCCCTCCCCTTCCAGTAGAGATTCCCTTGCCCTTACAGTAGAGACGCCCCGCCGCCCCCGTCCTTACAGTAGAGACGCCCCCGCCCTTACAGTAGAGACGCCCCCGCCCTTACAGTAGAGACGCCCCGCCCTTACATAAGCGCCGCCCCCGCCCTTCCAGTAGAGCCGCCCCCGCCCTTACAGTAGAAACGCCACGCCGCCCCCACCCTTCCAGTAGAGCCGCCCCCGCCCTTCCAGTAGAGCCGCCCCCGCCCTTCCAGTAGACGCCCCTCCGCCCCGTCCTTCCAGTAGAGCCGCCCCCGCCCTTCCAGTAGAGACGCCCCTCCACCCCGTCCTTCCAGTAGAGCCGCCCCCGCCCTTACAGTATAGATGCCCCGCCACCCCCCCTTACAGTAAAGACGCCCCCACCCTTACAGTAGACACCCCGTCCTTAGAGTAGCGCCGCCCTTACAGTAGAGTTGCCCCCGCCCTTACAGTAGAGACGCCCCCGCCCTTACAGTAGAGCCGCCCCCGCCCTTACAGTAGGGCCGCCCCCGCCCTTACAGTAGAGACGCCCCGCCCTTACATAAGCGCCGCCCCCGCCCTTACAGTAGAGCCGCCCCCGCCCTTACAGTAGAAACGCCCCGCCGCCCCCACCCTTCCAGTAGAGCCGCCCCCGCCCTTCCAGTAGAGCCACCCCCGCCCTTCCAGTAGAGACGCCCCTCCCCCCCGTCCTTCCAGTAGAGCCGCCCCCGGCCCGACGCCCCCGCCCTTACAGTAGAGACGCCCCCGCCCTTACAGTAGAAACGCCCCGCCGCCCCCACCCTTCCAGTAGAGCTGCCCCCGCCCTTCCAGTAGAGCCGCCCCCGCCCTTCCAGTAGAGACGCCCCGCCCTTCCAGTAGAGACGCCCCTCCGCCCCGTCCTTCCAGTAGAGCCGCCCCCGCCCTTACAGTATAGATGCCCCGCCGCCCCCCCTTACAGTAAAGACGCCCCCACCCTTACAGTAGACACCCCGTCCTTAGAGTAGCGCTGCCCTTACAGTAGCGCCGCCCCCGCCCTTACAGTAGAGCCGCCCCCGCCCTTACAGTAGGGCCGCCCCCGCCCTTACAGTAGAGATGCCCCCGCCCTTACAGTAGAGACGCCCCCGCCCTTACAGTAGAGACGCCCCGCCCTTACAGTAGAGACGCCCCCGCCCTTACAGTAGAGACGCCCCCGCCCTTACAGTAGAGACGCCCCCGCCCTTACAGTAGAGACGCCCCCGCCCTTACAGTAGAGACGCCCCCGCCCTTACAGTAGAGCTTCCCCGCCGCCCCCGCCCTTACAGTAGAGCCGCCCCGCCGCCCCCGCCCTTACAGTAGAGCCGCTCCCGCCCTTACAGTAGAGCCGCCCCGCCGCCCCCGCCCTTACAGTAGAGCTTCCCCGCCACCCCCGCCCTTACAGTAGAGCCGCCCCCGCCCTTACAGTAGAGCCGCCCCCGCCCTTACAGTAGAGCTTCCCCGCCACCCCCGCCCTTACAGTAGAGCCGCCCCCGCCCTTACAGTAGAGCCGCCCCGCCGCCCCCGCCCTTACAGTAGAGCCGCCCCGCCGCCCCCGCCCTTACAGTAGAGCTTCCCCGCCGCCCCCGCCCTTACAGTAGAGCCGCCCCGCCGCCCCCGCCCTTACAGTAGAGCCGCCCCGCCGCCCCCGCCCTTACAGTAGAGCCGCCCCGCCGCCCCCGTCCTTACAGTAGAGCCGCCCCGCCGCCCCCGCCCTTACAGTAGAGCCGCCCCGCCGCCCCCGCCCTTACAGTAGAGCCGCCCCCGCCCTTACAGTAGAGCTTCCCCGCCGCCCCCGCCCTTACAGTAGAGCCGCCCCCGCCCTTACAGTAGAGCTTCCCCGCCGCCCCCGCCCTTACAGTAGAGCCGCCCCGCCGCCCCCGCCCTTACAGTAGAGCTTCCCCGCCGCCCCCGCCCTTACAGTAGAGCCGCCCCCGCCCTTACAGTAGAGCTTCCCCGCCGCCCCCGCCCTTACAGTAGAGACGCCCCCGCCCTTACAGTAGAGCCGCCGCCGCCCTTACAGTAGAGCCGCCCCCGCCCTTACAGTAGAGCTTCCCCGCCGCCCCCGCCCTTACAGTAGAGCCGCCCCGCCGCCCCCGCCCTTACAGTAGAGCTTCCCCGCCGCCCCCGCCCTTACAGTAGAGCCGCCCCCGCCCTTACAGTAGAGCTTCCCCGCCGCCCCCGCCCTTACAGTAGAGCCGCCCCCGCCCTTACAGTAGCGCCCCCCCCCGCCCTTACAGTGATTATTCTTTTCCCCTACAGAAGTTGTGGTGAATGCTGTGGCGTTTTGGGACTCCACCTCTGTCTATTACGGCGACACGGCCATCTTGCTCTGTAACATCTCTGTGGCGTTCCCCGTGCCCTCTCTCTATTCTGCTGTCAGCTGGTGGGTGGAGCTTGCGGGGGAGGAGCCAGATGAGAGAGCCGGAAGACTCCTGGGATCGGTCAGCCGCCAGGGTGTGTCAGAGTCCGGGAGCCGAAACTCTGGGGGAGAAGTCAGCACCGACAAGGTGGGAGCGGAGTGTCACCGGCTGCGTCTCTACAACGTCCGGGCTGAGGATGAGGGCTCCTACCACTGCACCGTCACCGCCTGGCTGCAGTACCCCGACCACAGCTGGTACAACGCCGCCTCCGCCCGCTCCAACACCGTCACACTCTACCCCTATGCCCGGGGTATGTATAGCAGAGTGGGGAGGGCTGTGTGATGATGGAGGGGGGGGGGGGTGCTGTGTGATGATGGAGGGGGGTGCTGTGTGATGATGGAGGGGGGTGCTGTGTGATGATGGAGGGGGGTGCTGTGTGATGATGGAGGGGGTGCTGTGTGATGATGGAGGGGGGTGCTGTGTGATCATAATGATGGAGGGGGGTGCTGTGTGATGATGGAAGGGGGTGCTGTGTGATGATGGGGGGGGGGGGGTGCTGTGTGATGATGGAGGGGGGTGCTGTGTGATGATGGAGGGGGTGCTGTGTGATGATGGAGGGGGTGCTGTGTGATGATGGAGGGGGGGTGCTGTGTGATGATGATGATGGAGGGGGGTGCTGTGTGATGATGATGGAGGGGGGTACTGTGTGATGATGATGGAGGACCCCCCTCCATCATATGATGGTGATGGAGGGGGGTGCTGTGTGATGATGATGATGATGATGGAGGGGGTGCTGTGTGATGATGATGGAGGGGGTGCTGTGTGATGATGGGGGGTGCTGTGTGATGATGATGGTTGAGGGGGGTGCTGTATGATGATGGAGGGGGTGCTGTGTGATGATGGAGGGGGGTGCTGTGTGATGATGATGGAGGGGGGAGCTGTGTGATGATGATGGAGGGGGGTGCTGTGTGATGATGGAGGGGGTGCTGTATGATGATGGAGGGGGGTGCTGTGTGATTATGATGGAGGGGGGTGCTGTGTGATGATGGAGGGGGGTGCTGTGTGATGATGATGGAGGGGGGTGCTGTGTGATGATGATGGAGGGGGGGTGCTAAGTGATGATGGAGGGGGGTGCTGTGTGATGATGGAGGGGATGCTGTGTGATGATGATGGAGGGGGGAGCTGTGTGATGATGATGGAGGGGGGTGCTGTGTGATGATGGAGGGGGTGCTGTATGATGATGATGGAGGGGGGTGCTGTGTGATGATGGAGGGGGGTGCTGTGTGGTGATGATGATGGAGGGGGGGTGCTGTGTGATGATGGAGGGGGGTGCTGTGTGATGATGGAGGGGGTGCTGTGTTATGATGGTGGAGGGAGGTGCTGTGTGATGATGATGATGATGGAGGGGGGTGCTGTATGATGATGATGGAGGGGGGTGCTGTGTGATGATGATGGAGGGGGTGCTGTGTGATGATGATGATGGAGGGGGGTGCTGTGTGATGATGATGGAGGGGGTGCTGTGTTATGATGGTGGAGGGGGTGCTGTGTGATGATGATGATGGAGGGGGGTGCTGTGTGATGATGATAATGATGATGGAGGGGGGGTGCTGTGTGATGATGATGATGGAGGGGGTGTTGTGTGATGATGATGGAGGGGGTGCTGTGTGATGATGATGGAGGGGGTGCTGTGTGATGATGATGGAGGGGGTGCTGTATGATGATGATGATGATGGAGGGGGTGCTGTGTGATGATGGAGGGGGTGCTGTGTGATGATGATGATGGAGGGAGGTGCTGTGTGATGATGATGGAGGGGGTGCTGTGTGATGATGATGATGGAGGGAGGTGCTGTGTGATGATGATGGAGGGGGGATGCTGTGTGATGATGATGGAGGGGGGTGCTGTGTGATGATGATGATGATGGAGGGGGGTGCTGTGTGATGATGATGAAGGGGGTGCTGTGTGATGATGATGGAGGGGGTGCTGTGTTATGATGGTGGATGGGGTGCTGTGTGATGATGATGGAGGGGGGTGCTGTGTGATGATGATGATGGAGGGGGGTGCTGTGTGATGATGATGATGGAGGGGGGGTGCTGTGTGATGATGATGGAGGGGGTGCTGTGTGATGATGATGGAGGGGGTGCTGTGTGATGATGATGGAGGGGGTGCTGTATGATGATGATGATGTAGGGGGTGCTGTGTGATGATGATGATGGAGGGGGGGTGCTGTGTGATGATGATGGAGGGGGTGCTGTGTTATGATGGTGGAGGGGGTGCTGTGTGATGATGATGATGGAGGGGGGTGCTGTGTGATGATGATGATGATGGAGGGGGGGTGCTGTGTGATGATGATGGAGGGGGTGCTGTGTGATGATGATGGAGGGGGTGCTGTGTGATGATGATGGAGGGGGTGCTGTGTGATGATGATGGAGGGGGTGCTGTATGATGATGATGATGTAGGGGGTGCTGTGTGATGATGATGATGGAGGGGGTGCTGTGTGATGATGATGGAGGGAGGTGCTGTGTGATGATGATGGAGGGAGGTGCTGTGTGATAATGATGGAGGGGGGTGCTGTGTGATGATGGAGGGGGGTGCTGTGTGATGATGGAGGGGGGTGCTGTGTGATGATGATGGAGGGAGGTGCTGTGTGATGATGATGGAGGGGGTGCTGTATGATGATGATGATGGAGGGGGTGCTGTGTGATGATGATGATGGAGGGGGTGCTGTGTGATGATGATGATGGAGGGAGGTGCTGTGTGATAATGATGGAGGGGGGTGCTGTGTGATGATGGAGGGGGGTGCTGTGTGATGATGGAGGGGGGTACTGTGTGATGATGGAGGGGGGTGCTGTGTGATGATGGAGGGGGGTGCTGTGTGATGATGGAGGGGGGGGGGTATGATGATGATGGAGGGGGGTGCTGTGTGATGATGGAGGGGGGTGCTGTGTGATGGAGGGGGTGCTGTATGATGATGATGGAGGGGGGGGGTGCTGTGTGATGATGGAGGGGGGTGCTGTATGATGATGATGGAGGGGGGGTGCTGTGTGATAATGGAGGGGGTGCTGTGTGATGATGATGGAGGGGGGTGCTGTGTGATAATAAAGGGGGGTGCTGTGTGATGATGGAGAGGGGTGCTGTGTGATGATGGAGGGGGGTGCTGTGTGATGGAGGGGGTGCTGTATGATGATGATGGAGGGGGATGCTGTGTGATGATGGAGGGGGGTGCTGTGTGATGATGGAGGGGGTGCTGTATGATGATGATGGAGGGTGGTGCTGTGTGATGATGGAGGGGGTGCTGTGTGATGATGGAGGGGGGTGCTGTGTGATGATGGAGGGGGGTGCTGTGTGATGATGGAGGGGGGTGCTGTGTGATGATGGAGAGGGGTGCTGTGTGATGATGGAGGGGGGTGCTGTGTGATGATGGAGGGGGGTGCTGTGTGATGATGGAGGGGGGTGCTGTGTGATGATGGAGGGGGGTGCTGTGTGATGATGGAGGGGGGGTGCTGTGTGATGATGGAGGGGGGTGCTGTGTGATGGAGGGGGGTGCTGTGTGATGATGGAGGGGGGTGCTGTGTGATGATGATGGAGGGGGGTGCTGTGTGATGATGATGGAGGGGGGTGCTGTGTGATGATGGAGGGGGGTGCTGTGTGATGATGGAGGGGGGTGCTGTGTGATGATGATGGAGGGGGGGTGCTGTGTGATGATGATGATGATGAAGGGGGGGTGCTGTGTGATAATGGAGGGGTATGCTGTGTGGTGATGATGATGGAGGGGGGTGCTGTGTGATGATGATGATGGAGGGGGTGCTGTGTGATGATGATGATGGAGGGGGGGTGCTGCGTGATGATGGAGGGGGGTGCTGTGTGATGATGATGGGGGGGTGCTGTGTGATGATGATGATGGAAGGGGGGTGCTGTGTGATAATGGAGGGGGGTGCTGTGTGGTGATGATGATGGAAGGGGGGTGCTGTGTGATAATGGAGGGGGGTGCTGTGTGGTGATGATGATGGAGGGGGGGTGCTGTGTAATGATGATCATGATGGAGGGGGTGCTGTGTGATGATGATGATGGAGGGGGTGCTGTGTGATGATGATGATGGAGGGGGTGCTGTGTGATGATGATGGAGGGGGGGTGCTGCGTGATGATGGAGGGGGGTGCTGTGTGATGATGATGGGGGGGGTGCTGTGTGATGATGATGATGATGATGGAGGGGGGGTGCTGTGTGATGATGGAGGGGGGTGCTGTGTGATGATGATGATGGAGGGGGGGTGCTGTGTGATGATGGAGGGGGGTGCTGTGTGATGATGATGGGGGGGGTGCTGTGTGATGATGATGATGGAAGGGGGGTGCTGTGTGATAATGGAGGGGGGTGCTGTGTGGTGATGATGATGGAGGGGGGGTGCTGTGTAATGATGATCATGATGGAGGGGGTGCTGTGTGATGATGATGATGGAGGGGGTGCTGTGTGATGATGATGATGGAGGGGGGGTGCTGCGTGATGATGGAGGGGGGTGCTGTGTGATGATGATGGGGGGGTGCTGTGTGATGATGATGATGATGGAGGGGGGGTGCTGTGTGATGATGGAGGGGGGGGTGCTGTGTGATGATGATGGGGGGGGTGCTGTGTGATGATGATGATGATGGAGGGGGGGTGCTGTGTGATGATGGAGGGGGGTGCTGTGTGATGATGATGATGGAGGGGGGGTGCTGTGTGATGATGGAGGGGGGTGCTGTGTGGTGATGATGATGATGATGATGATGGATGGTACAGAGGACAGGAGCAAAACCTGCACCCGAGGACCCCCCCCCCCCCCCCCCCTAATTACAGAGTCCTCAGAGTGTACAGAGGAAAGGAGCGAGACATGTACCCTGAGGATCACTGATCTGACACACAGGCCCGGCCTCTCACATACTGAGGTCATCGAGGATCCAGTTGGAGAGATGGAGGTCCACTCCAACAAGGGCCTGTTTTTCTCACAGTTGCTCCGGCTGTATGGTGGGCTGTAGAGGAAGAAGGGAAAGGGGGAACATGATGGAAACCATTATATATGTTACAGGAGGAAGAAGGGAAAGGGGACATGATGGAAACCTTTATATATGTTACAGGAGGAAGAAGGGAAAGGGGGACATGATGGAAACCTTTATATATGTTACAGGAGGAAGAAGGGAAAGGGAGGACATGATGGAAACCATTATATATGTTATAGGAGGAAGAAGGGAAAGGGAGGACATGATGGAAACCTTTATATATGTTACAGGAGGAAGAAGGGAAAGGGAGGACATGATGGAAACCTTTATATATGTTACAGGAGGAAGAAGGGAAAGGGGACATGATGGAAACCTTTATATATGTTACAGGGGGAAGAAGGGAAAGGAGGACATGATGGAAACCTTTATATATGTTACAGGGGGAAGAAGGGAAAGGGAGGACATGATGGAAACCTTTATATATAATGGTCAGGAGGAAGAAGGGAAAGGGAGGACATGATGGAAACCTTTATATATAATGGTCAGGAGGGAAGAAGGGAAAGGGAGGACATGATGGAAACCTTTATATATGTTACAGGAGGAAGAAGGGAAAGGGAGGACATGATGGAAACCTTTATATATGTTACAGGAGGAAGAAGGGAAAGGGAGGACATGATGGAAACCTTTATATATAATGGTCAGGAGGAAGAAGGGAAAGGGGGGACATGATGGAAACCTTTATATATAATGGTCAGGAGGGAAGAAGGGAAAGGGAGGACATGATGGAAACCTTTATATATAATGGTCAGGAGGGAAGAAGGGAAAGGGAGGACATGATGGAAACCTTTATATATAATGGTCAGGAGGGAAGAAGGGAAAGGGAGGACATGATGGAAACCTTTATATATGTTATAGGAGGAAGAAGGGAAAGGGAGGACATGATGGAAACCTTTATATATGTTACAGGAGGAAGAAGGGAAAGGGGGGACATGATGGAAACCTTTATATATGTTACAGGAGGAAGAAGGGAAAGGGAGGACATGATGGGAACCTTTATATATGTTACAGGAGGAAGAAGGGAAAGGGGACATGATGGAAACCTTTATATATGTTACAGGAGGAAGAAGGGAAAGGGGGACATGATGGAAACCTTTATATATGTTACAGGAGGAAGAAGGGAAAGGGAGGACATGATGGAAACCTTTATATATGTTATAGGAGGAAGAAGGGAAAGGGAGGACATGATGGAAACCTTTATATATGTTACAGGAGGAAGAAGGGAAAGGGAGGACATGATGGAAACCTTTATATATGTTACAGGAGGGAAGAAGGGAAAGGGAGGACATGATGGAAACCTTTATATATGTTATAGGAGGAAGAAGGGAAAGGGAGGACATGATGGAAACCTTTATATATGTTACAGGAGGGAAGAAGGGAAAGGGAGGACATGATGGAAACCTTTATATATGTTACAGGAGGGAAGAAGGGAAAGGGAGGACATGATGGAAACCTTTATATATGTTATAGGAGGAAGAAGGGAAAGGGGGGACATGATGGAAACCTTTATATATGTTACAGGAGGAAGAAGGGAAAGGGAGGACATGATGGAAACCTTTATATATAATGGTCAGGAGAGAAGTTTTTTTAATAAACTAAACACAAAAAGAAGATGAGACAGTGAGAAGTTATTGGGGGAACCATTAGAAGAAATGTGAGAAAATATTACTACTGAAAGAGTAGTAGATGCGTGGAGGAAACATCTTTAGTTGTGGTTGGTAAATCTACAGTAAGGGAATGTAGCTGCCGGGTATATATCTGTCTATCTGCCGGGTATATACATCTGTCTATCTGCCGGGTATATATCTGTCTATCTGCCGGGTATATACATCTGTCTATCTGCCTGGTATATATATCTGTCTATCTGCCGGGTATATATATATCTATCTGCCAGGTATATATATCTGTCTATCTGCCTGGTATATCCATCTGTCTATCTGCCGGGTATATATCTGTCTATCTGCCGGGTATATACATCTGTCTATCTGCCGGGTATATATCTGTCTATCTGCCGGGTATATACATCTGTCTATCTGCCGGGTATATACATCTGTCTATCTGCCGGGTATATATCTGTCTATCTGCCTGGTATATACATCTGTCTATCTGCCGGGTATATACATCTGTCTATCTGCCGGGTATATATATCTGTCTATCTGCCTGGTATATCCATCTGTCTATCTGCCTGGTATATCCATCTGTCTATCTGCCTGGTATATCCATCTGTCTATCTGCCTGGTATATCCATCTGTCTATCTGCCTGGTATATATATATATATCTATCTGCCGGGTATATACATCTGTCTATCTGCCGGGTACATATATCTGTCTATCTGCCTGGTATATATATCTGTCTATCTGCCGGGTATATATCTGTCTATCTGCCGGGTACATATATCTGTCTATCTGCCTGGTATATCCATCTGTCTATCTGCCTGGTATATCCATCTGTCTATCTGCCGGGTATATATATATCTATCTGCCTGGTATATATATCTGTCTATCTGCCTGGTATATCCATCTGTCTATCTGCCGGGTATATACATCTGTCTATCTGCCTGGTATATCCATCTGTCTATCTGCCTGGTATATCCATCTGTCTATCTGCCGGGTATATATATATCTATCTGCCTGGTATATATATCTGTCTATCTGCCTGGTATATCCATCTGTCTATCTGCCGGGTATATACATCTGTCTATCTGCCGGGTATATACATCTGTCTATCTGCCGGGTATATACATCTGTCTATCTGCCGGGTATATATATCTGTCTATCTGCCGGGTATATATCTGTCTATCTGCCGGGTACATATATCTGTCTATCTGCCGGGTATATACATCAGTCTATCTGCCTGGTATATACATCTGTCTATCTGCCGGGTACATATATCTGTCTATCTGCCTGGTATATCCATCTGTCTATCTGCCGGGTATATATCTGTCTATCTGCCGGGTATATACATCTGTCTATCTGTCGGGTATATACATCTGTCTATCTGCCGGGTATATATCTGTCTATCTGCCTGGTATATCCATCTGTCTATCTGCCTGGTATATACATCTGTCTATCTGCCGGGTATATATAGCTGTCTATCTGCCTGGTATATCCATCTGTCTATCTGCCTGGTATATATATATCTGTCTATCTGCCGGGTATATCCATCTGTCTATCTGCCGGGTATATCCATCTGTCTATCTGCCGGGTATATATATATCTATCTGCCTGGTATATATATCTGTCTATCTGCCTGGTATATCCATCTGTCTATCTGCCGGGTATATACATCTGTCTATCTGCCGGGTATATATATATCTGTCTATCTGCCGGGTATATACATCTGTCTATCTGCCTGGTATATATCTGTCTATCTGCCGGCTATATATCTGTCTATCTGCCGGGTATATCCATCTGTCTATCTGCCTGGTATATCCATCTGTCTATCTGCCTGGTATATACATCTGTCTATCTGCCGGGTATATATCTGTCTATCTGCCTGGTATATCCATCTGTCTATCTGCCTGGTATATCCATCTGTCTATCTGCCTGGTATATACATCTGTCTATCTGCCGGGTATATCCATCTGTCTATCTGCCTGGTATATCCATCTGTCTATCTGCCTGGTATATACATCTGTCTATCTGCCGGGTATATATCTGTCTATCTGCCTGGTATATCCATCTGTCTATCTGCCTGGTATATACATCTGTCTATCTGCCGGGTATATATAGCTGTCTATCTGCCTGGTATATCCATCTGTCTATCTGACGGGTATATATATATCTATCTGCCTGGTATATATCTGTCTATCTGCCAGGTATATATATCTGTCTATCTGCCTGGTATATACATCTGTCTATCTGCCGGGTATATATCTGTCTATCTGCCTGGTATATACATCTGTCTATCTGACGGGTATATATATATATATCTGCCTGGTATATATATATCTGTCTATCTGCCTGGTATATCCATCTGTCTATCTGCCTGGTATATATATATCTGTCTATCTGCCTGGTATATCCATCTGTCTATCTGCCGGGTATATACATCTGTCTATCTGCCTGGTATATACATCTGTCTATCTGCCGGGTATATATATATCTGTCTATCTGCCTGGTATATACATCTGTCTATCTGCCGGGTATATACATCTGTCTATCTGCCGGGTATATACATCTGTCTATCTGCCTGGTATATCCATCTGTCTATCTGCCTGGTATATATATCTGTCTATCTGCCGGGTATATATATATCTGTCTATCTGCCGGGTGTATATATATCTGTCTATCTGCCGGGTATATACATCTGTCTATCTGCCGGGTATATATCTGTCTATCTGCCGGGTATATATCTGTCTATCTGCCGGGTATATATATATATCTATCTGCCGGGTATATATCTGTCTATCTGCCTGGTATATACATCTGTTTATCTGCCGGGTATATATCTGTCTATCTGCCTGGTATATACATCTGTCTATCTGCCGGGTATATACATCTGTCTATCTGCCTGGTATATACATCTGTCTATCTGCCTGGTATATATATATATATATCTATCTGCCTGGTATATACATCTGTCTATCTGCCGGGTATATATATATCTATCTGCCTGGTATATATATCTGTCTATCTGCCTGGTATATCCATCTGTCTATCTGCCGGGTATATATATCTGTCTATCTGCCGGGTATATATCTGTCTATCTGCCTGGTATATCCATCTGTCTATCTGCTGGGTATATACATCTGTCTATCTGCCTGGTATATCCATCTGTCTATCTGCCGGGTATATACATCTGTCTATCTGCCTGGTATATCCATCTGTCTATCTGCCGGGTATATATATCTGTCTATCTGCCGGGTATATATCTGTCTATCTGCTGGGTATATACATCTGTCTATCTGCTGGGTATATACATCTGTCTATCTGCTGGGTATATACATCTGTCTATCTGACGGGTATATACATCTGTCTATCTGACGGGTATATACATCTGTCTATCTGCCTGGTATATACATCTGTCGGGTATATATATATCTATCTGCCGGGTATATACATCTGTCTATCTGCCAGGTATATACATCTGTCTATCTGCCTGGTATATATATCTGTCTATCTACCGGGTATATATATATCTGTCTATCTGCCGGGTATATCCATCTGTCTATCTGCCGGGTATATCCATCTGTCTATCTGCCAGGTATATACATCTGTCTATCTGCCGGGTATATACATCTGTCTATCTGCCGGGTATATCCATCTGTCTATCTGCCGGGTATATATATATCTATCTGCCTGGTATATATATCTGTCTATCTGCCGGGTATATCCATTTGTCTATCTGCCGGGTATATATATCTGTCTATCTGCCGGGTATATATATATCTATCTGCCTGGTATATATATCTGTCTATCTGCCGGGTATATCCATTTGTCTATCTGCCGGGTATATATATCTGTCTATCTGCCTGGTATATCCATCTGTCTATCTGCCGGGTATATATATCTGTCTATCTGCCGGGTATATATATCTGTCTATCTTCCTGGTATATACATCTGTCTATCTGCCTGGTATATATATATCTGTCTATCTGCCTGGTATATCCATCTGTCTATCTGCCGGGTATATACATCTGTCTATCTGCCTGGTATATCCATCTGTCTATCTGCCGGGTATATATATCTGTCTATCTGCCTGGTATATCCATCTGTCTATCTGCCGAGTATATATATCTGTCTATCTGCCGGGTATATATATCTGTCTATCTTCCTGGTATATACATCTGTCTATCTGCCTGGTATATATATCTGTCTATCTGCCTGGTATATCCATCTGTCTATCTGCCGGGTATATACATCTGTCTATCTGCCTGGTATATCCATCTGTCTATCTGCCGGGTATATACATCTGTCTATCTGCCTGGTATATCCATCTGTCTATCTGCCGGGTATATATATCTGTCTATCTGCCTGGTATATCCATCTGTCTATCTGCCGAGTATATATATCTGTCTATCTGCCGGGTATATATATCTGTCTATCTTCCTGGTATATACATCTGTCTATCTGCCTGGTATATCCATCTGTCTATCTGCCGGGTATATATATCTGTCTATCTGCCGGGTATATATATCTGTCTATCTGCCGGGTATATACATCTGTCTATCTGACGGGTATATACATCTGTCGGGTATATACATCTGTCTATATGCCGGGTATGTATATATCTATCTGCCTGGTATATACATCTGTCTATCTGACGGGTATATATATATCTATCTGCCAGGTATATATCTGTCTATCTGCCGGGTATATACATCTGTCTATCTGACGGGTATATATATATCTATCTGCCTGGTATATCCATCTGTCTATCTGCCGGGTATATATATATCTGTCTATCTGCCTGGTATGTATATATCTATCTGCCCGGTATATACATCTGTCTATCTGACGGGTATATATATATATATCTATCTGCCTGGTATATCCATCTGTCTATCTGCCGGGTATATACATCTGTCTATCTGCCGGGTATATATATCTGTCTATCTTCCTGGTATATACATCTGTCTATCTGCCGGGTATATACATCTGTCTATCTGCCTGGTATATCCATCTGTCTATCTGCCTGGTATATCCATCTGTCTATCTGCCTGGTATATATATATCTATGTGCCTGGTATATATCTGTCTATCTGCCTGGTATATATCTGTCTATCTGCTTGGTATATACATCTGTCTATCTGCCTGGTATATATATCTGTCTATCTACCGGGTATATATATATCTGTCTATCTGCCGGGTATATCCATCTGTCTATCTGCCGGGTATATCCATCTGTCTATCTGCCAGGTATATACATCTGTCTATCTGCCGGGTATATACATCTGTCTATCTGCCTGGTATATATATCTGTCTATCTGCCGGGTATATCCATCTGTCTATCTGCCGGGTATATATATCTGTCTATCTGCCTGGTATATCCATCTGTCTATCTGCCGGGTATATACATCTGTCTATCTGCCGGGTATATATATATCTGTCTATCTGCCTGGTATACATCTGTCTATCTGCCTGGTATATACATCTGTCTATCTGCCTGGTATATACATCTGTCTATCTGCCGGGTATATATATCTGTCTATCTGCCTGGTATATCCATCTGTCTATCTGCCGGGTATATCCATCTGTCTATCTGCCGGGTATATATATATATATCTGCCGGGTATATACATCTGTCTATCTGCCTGGTATATACATCTGTCTATCTGCCTGGTATATCCATCTGTCTATCTGCCGGGTATATATATCTGTCTATCTGCCTGGTATATCCATCTGTCTATCTGCCGGGTATATATATATCTATCTATCTGCCTGGTATATATATATCTGTCTATCTGCCGGGTATATCCATCTGTCTATCTGCTGGGTATATACATCTGTCTATCTGCTGGGTATATACATCTGTCTATCTGCCGGGTATATACATCTGTCTATCTGCCGGGTATATATCTGTCTATCTGCCTGGTATATACATCTGTCTATCTGCCGGGTATATACATCTGTCTATCTGCCTGGTATATATCTGTCTATCTGCCGGGTATATATATATCTGTCTATCTGCCTGGTATATACATCTGTCTATCTGCCGGGTATATACATCTGTCTATCTGCCTGGTATATCAATCTGTCTATCTGCCGGGTATATACATCTGTCTATCTGCCGGGTATATATAGCTGTCTATCTGCCTGGTATATACATCTGTCTATCTGCCTGGTATATACATCTGTCTATCTGCCGGGTATATATATATCTATCTGCCTGGTATATATATCTGTCTATCTGCCTGGTATATCCATCTGTCTATCTGCCGGGTATATATATCTGTCTATCTGCCGGGTATATATCTGTCTATCTGCCTGGTATATCCATCTGTCTATCTGCCGGGTATATATCTGTCTATCTGCCGGGTATATACATCTGTCTATCTGCCGGGTATATACATCTGTCTATCTGCCGGGTATATATATCTGTCTATCTACCGGGTATATATCTGTCTATCTACCGGGTATATATCTGTCTATCTGCCGGGTATATATCTGTCTATCTGCCGGGTATATATATATATATATATATATATATATCTATCTGCCGGGTATATATCTGTCTATCTGCCTGGTATATACATCTGTCTATCTGCCTGGTATATACATCTGTCTATCTGCCTGGTATATATATATCTGTCTATCTGCCTGGTATATCCATCTGTCTATCTGCCTGGTATATCCATCTGTCTATCTGCCGGGTATATATCTGTCTATCTGCCTGGTATATCCATCTGTCTATCTGCCGGGTATATATCTGTCTATCTGCCGGGTATATACATCTGTCTATCTGCCGGGTATATATCTGTCTATCTGCCGGGTATATATCTGTCTATCTGCCGGGTATATATCTGTCTATCTGCCGGGTATATCCATCTGTCTATCTGCCGGGTATATATATATCTGTCTATCTGCCGGGTATATATCTGTCTATCTGCCGGGTATATACATCTGTCTATCTGCCGGGTATATATCTGTCTATCTGCCGGGTATATATCTGTCTATCTGCCGGGTATATACATCTGTCTATCTGCCGGGTATATACATCTGTCTATCTGCCGGGTATATACATCTGTCTATCTGCCGGGTATATATCTGTCTATCTGCCGGGTATATATCTGTCTATCTGCCGGGTATATATCTGTCTATCTGCCGGGTATATATCTGTCTATCTGCCGGGTATATCCATCTGTCTATCTGCCGGGTATATATATCTGTCTATCTGCCGGGTATATATCTGTCTATCTGCCGGGTATATACATCTGTCTATCTGCCGGGTATATATCTGTCTATCTGCCGGGTATATATCTGTCTATCTGCCGGGTATATATCTGTCTATCTGCCGGGTATATACATCTGTCTATCTGCCGGGTATATACATCTGTCTATCTGCCGGGTATATATCTGTCTATCTGCCGGGTATATATCTGTCTATCTGCCGGGTATATACATCTATTATTTCCTATGTTATTATCTTAGAATAAATATAAGGGTGGAGCGGGGGCTCTTCTATGTTTGTATGCTTGTGGTGATGATGATGAAGGATAGTGGAGTGATGCCTGATTGTGTCTTGTTTCTGCCCCGCCCAGTGATGTTGCCCCGCCCCCTGCCCAGTGATGTTGCCCCGCCCCCTGCCCAGTGAGGTTGCCCCGCCCCCTGCCCAGTGATGTTGCCCTGCCCCCTGCCCAGTGATGTTGCCCTGCCCCCTGCCCAGTGATGTTGCCCTGCCCCCTGCCCAGTGATGTTGCCCTGCCCAGTGATGTTGCCCCGCCCCCTGCCCAGTGATGTTGCCCCGCCCCCTGCCCAGTGAGGTTGCCCTTCCCAGTGATGTTGCCCCGCCCCCTGCCCAGTGATGTTGCCCTGCCCCTGCCCAGTGATGTTGCCCCGCCCTCTGCCTAGTGATGTTGCCCTGCCCAGTGATGTTGCCCCGCCCTCTGCCTAGTGATGTTGCCCTGCCCAGTGATGTTGCCCCGCCCCTGCCCAGTGATGTTGCCCCGCCCCCTGCCCAGTGATGTTGCCCCGCCCCCTGCCCAGTGAGGTTGCCCCGCCCTCTGATGTTGCCCTTCCCAGTGATGTTGCCCCGCCCCCTGCCCAGTGATGTTGCCCTGCCCAGTGATGTTGCCCCGCCCCTGCCCAGTGATGTTGCCCCGCCCTCTGCCTAGTGATGTTGCCCTGCCCAGTGATGTTGCCCCGCCCTCTGCCTAGTGATGTTGCCCTGCCCAGTGATGTTGCCCCGCCCCTGCCCAGTGATGTTGCCCCGCCCTCTGCCTAGTGATGTTGCCCTGCCCAGTGATGTTGCCCCGCCCCCTGCCCAGTGATGTTGCCCTGCCCCCTGCCCAGTGATGTTGCCCCGCCCCCTGCCCAGTGATGTTGCCCCGCCCCCTGCCCAGTGATGTTGCCCCGCCCCCTGCCCAGTGATGTTGCCCTGCCCAGTGATGTTGCCCCGCCCCTGCCCAGTGATGTTGCCCCGCCCTCTGCCTAGTGATGTTGCCCTGCCCAGTGATGTTGCCCCGCCCCCTGCCCAGTGATGTTGCCCCGCCCCCTGCCCAGTGATGTTGCCCCGCCCCCTGCCCAGTGATGTTGCCCCGCCCCCTGCCCAGTGATGTTGCCCTGCCCAGTGATGTTGCCCCGCCCCTGCCCAGTGATGTTGCCCCGCCCTCTGCCTAGTGATGTTGCCCTGCCCAGTGATGTTGCCCCGCCCCCTGCCCAGTGATGTTGCCCCGCCCCCTGCCCAGTGATGTTGCCCCGCCCCCTGCCCAGTGATGTTGCCCCGCCCCCTGCCCAGTGATGTCATCTTTCTCTCTCTTGCAGCTCGTGACCTTCTCCTGATCCCCATGATTGGTGGCTTTGCCAGTGCTCTGGTGGTGGGCATCACCATCCTCTCTACAGTCACCTGCTGCTACATCCGACACCTGCGCAGCCGGAAGAGGTGAAGGGCTCCAGGACAATGGCCACAGGGCACTTATTACATAGAGCACAATGGACGCTGCACTAGCTGCTGGGCCCGCCATCTTTTAACTCTTTGTGTTTGTTGACTCCTTTAGCTCTTTGATTTGTTTGAGTCCCTACGAGGGGCGGGCAGGAGCACCATCCACATGACAGCCCACAGCCCTGCACTGATTGCATCGGATAAAGCCCCGCCTCCCCCTTCTTCCTGAACTCTGGGGCGGTGCTTATTTATTATCCCCTCCTTTCTGCTGCTTGTGATTGGTGGCAGTAAGTGTGGGGCGGAGCTCTGGGGACGGCTGTGATGTCATTGCTGTGGATCATCTACCACAACATCCAATAAAATGTGAATTGTCCAGTCTTCTCAGGACATTACATGTCAGAAAATGGGAGGAGTTATAGGTAGTAGTGGGAGGGGTCATTAACCACCAGTGCAGGGAGTCTAAAAATAACAAAGAGCGAACAGGAGCTGAAATCACGTATGTCACATGGAATATGGTCTGCTACACTCCACACCCAAATTATACCCATGTATATATATATACTACCATTCAAAAGTGTGGGGTCACCCAAACAATTTAGTGTTTTCCATGTAGTCGCACTTCTTCACCCCCGGACGTTGTGAAATGGATAGAAAATAGAGACAAGACATTGACAAGGTTAGAAATACTGATTTGTATGTGAAATAACATTGTTCTTCCATCACACTTTGCTTCCGTCCCAGAATCCTCCTTGTGCACCAATTCCAGCATTGCACACCTCTGGCATTCTAGCTATTAATCTGTTGGGGTAAGCTGGAGAAATTGCCCCCCGCGCTTCTAGAAGCAGCTCCCACAAGTTGGATTGGTTGGATGGGCACTTCTGGCGTACCATACGGTCCAGCTGCTCCCACAATGGGGTGGTGATCTGGTGACTGCGCTGGCCACTCCATTACCTATGATAGAATACCAGCTGCCGCTTCTGCTGGAAATAGTTCTTGCACAATTTGGAGGTGTTTAGGGTCATTGTCCTGTTGTAGGATGAAATTGGCTCCAACCAAGCGCTGCCCACTGGGTATGGCATGGCGGTGCAGAGTGATCGCCTTCCTTATTCACAATCCCTTTTACCCTGTACAAATCTCCCACCTTACCAGCACCAACCCCAGACCATCACATGACCTCCACCATGTATAACAGATGGCGTCAGGCATTCTTCCAGCATCTTCTCATTTCTTCTGCGTCTCACAAACCTTCTTCTTTGTCATCCAAACACCTCAAACTTGGATTCATCCATCGTCCACAACACTTTTTTCCAGTCTTCCTCTGTCCAATCTCTGTGTTCTTTTGCCCATCTTAATCTTTTTCTTTTATTGACCAGTCTCAGATATGGCTTTTTCTTTGCCACTCTGCCCTGAAGCCCAAAATCCTGCAGCCGCCTCTTCCCTGTAGATGGTGACACTGGTGTTTTGCGGGGACTATGTAATGAAGATGCCAGTTGGGGACCTGTGAGGCGTCTGTTTCCCAAACTAGAGACTCTAATGTGCTTATCTTCTTGCTTAGTTGTGCAACGCGGCCTCCCACTTCTTTTTCTACTCTGGTTAGAGCCTGTTTGTGCTGTTCTCTGAAGGGAGTAGTACACACCGTTGTAGGAAATCTTCTATTTCTTAGAAATGAAGGCTATTCCATGCCAGAAATTGCTAAGAACAAGAATAGACTTGAGTTTCAGATGAAAGTTCTCTTTTTCTGGCCATTTTGAGCGTTTAATTGACCCTACAAATGTGATGCTCCAGAAACACAAGCTGCTCAAAGGAAGGTCAGTTTTGTAGCTTCTGTAACCAGCTAGACTGTTTTCAGATGTGTGAACATGATTGCACAAGGGTTTTCTAATCATCAATTATCCTTCTGAGCCAATGAGCAAACACATTGTACCATTAGAAGACTGGAGTGATAGTTGCTGGAAATGGGCCTCTATACACCTATGTAGATATTGCACCAAACACCAGACATTTGCAGCTAGAATAGTCACTTACCACATTAGCAATGTATAGAGGGGATTGGTTGTAAGTTAGGACTAGTTTACAGTTATCTTCATTGAAAAGTACAGCGCTTTTCCTTCAAAAATAAGGACATTTCAATGTGACCCCAAACTTTTGAACGGTAGTGTATATATATGGCTAACATGTAGTATGTGGTGTCCTCTCCCAATCTGAGCCTTGTGCTGCTGTCAGACAAGGGGAAGACACATTTACATGCTAAATGTTAGTGTCCCTGTTATTATAACTTTCAAAATATAAATCAGCAGTAGATGTATTTAAGCAAGTTGGCAATTTATATTCATTATTTTGTTTTTATGCTGTAAAACAAAGCTGAGCTTACCAGAAATCCAGGTCCAGTCTTCTGAAGGCAGCTTTATAACAGTTATACTTACCGTATCCAGGTCCAGTCTCCTTAAAGCCAGCTATTTAACAGCTATACTTACTGTGTCAAGGTCCAGTCTCCTGAAGGCTGCTATTTAACAGCTATACTTACTGTGTCAAGGTTCAGTCTCCTGAAGGCTGCTATATAACAGCTATACTTACTGTGTCCAGGTCCAGTCTCCTGAAGGCAGCTATATAACAGCTATACTTACTGTATTCAGGTCCAGTCTCCTGAAGGCAGCTATATACCAGCTATACTTACTGTATTCAGGTCCAGTCTCCTGAAGGCTTCTATATAACAGCTATACTTACTGTATTCAGGTCCAGTCTCCTGAAGGCAGCTATATAACAGCTATACTTACTGTATTCAGGTCCAGTCTCCTGAAGGCTGCTATAAAACAGCTATACTTACTGTATGCAGGTCCAGTCTCCTGAAGGCAGCTATATAACAGCTATACTTACTGTATTCAGGTCCAGTCTCCTGAAGGCTGCTATATAACCGCTATACTTACTGTATCCAGGTCCAGTCTCCTGAAGGCTGCTATATAACAGCTATACTTACTGTATGCAGGTCCAGTCTCCTGAAGGCAGCTATATAACAGCTTGTAACGCCTGGAGTCGTGGATCCACTGAACCTTCACTAGCGATGGCACAAACCTCACCAGGGAGCGGAGTCTAAGGGGCCGCTGGTTTTCACCAGAGCCCGCCGCAAGGCGGGATGGACTTGCTGCGGCAGGCGACCCCCAGGTCGCTACCCCTGGCTTGGTTGCTAGTGACAGCAGGCGTGGCAGGAGCAGTAGGCAGGAGATGGTGCAGGCAGAGGTCTGTAGGCGTAATCGCAGTTGGCAGACAGTACTCAGGAACAATTGCAAGGCAGCGGACAGGGACTAGGGACCGGGTCAGCGGACAGGAACAAGGACTGAGGTCAGGAACAACAGGGAGCTGGGCCAAACGCTATGGGAAGCATGTAGAGGCTCCAAAACGAGGGACAGAGCATGCGGGGATTTATAGGGAGTGATTCAGTGTAACTTCCAATTAGGGGCGGACTGGCCCTTTAAATCTCAGACAGCCGGCAGGCGCGTGCCGGCCGGCACAGCGGGGGCCAGGAGGAAGGTGAGGCGCCCGTGACAGTACCCCCCCGCCCCCCCCCCCCCGGCCTCCCTGTCTTTCTTGCCTGCAGGAATCTCTTGATACGATCTTGGTCCAGGATGTTGGTCTCGGGTTCCCAGGATCTCTCCTTAGGACCAAAACCTCTCCAGTCCACTAGAAAAAATCATTTTCTTCTGACCGTCTTCATAGCCAGGATATCTTTAACAACATAGGTTTCTTGGTAGAAGACGGCACTCTGTAACGGCGATGGTGCGCGTGGTAGGAGTTATCCCAAAGATAAGTAGAAGAGTTAATCCCGGCACACATCAGGTAGAATTCTGCTTACTTTATTGGCATAACAAGTGCCGTATGTACAGGAGGACACGTTTCGGCAATGTTGCCTGGGGAGACAGTCTTAGAGAAGAACCCACAGGTTCTGGTCTTGCATGAGAGAGGACGGCTCCAGTGCCCACAGAAGATGCGTCGACCTCAAGTGAAAACGGATTGGTGGCATCCGGGCGGACTAGAGCAGAGGCAAAGGCAGACTTTAAGCTCGTGAAGGCTTGCTCGGCCTCAGGTGGCCAATGCCTGGGATCCGCCTTCTTCTTAGTGAGAGCCACGATGGGTGCGACCAGGGTAGAGAAATGTGGTATGAACTGCCGATAGTAGTTGGCAAATCCTAGGAGGCGTTGGATAGCCCTGAGTCCCACGGGACGTGGCCACTGGAGAACAGCTGAGAGTTTGGCTGGATACATCTGTAGACCTCGATCGGAGACAATATACCCAAGAAACGGAAGGCTGCGCTGATGGAAAACGCATTTCTCCAGCTTGGCGTACAAATGATTGGCCTGTAGTCTTCGTAGGACCTGACGTACTTGGGTCACGTGAGTCTGCTGGTCAGGGGAGAAGACCAGAATGTCGTCGAGATAGACGATGACACAGACATAGAGGAGGTTACGGAATATGTCTTTGACGAATTTCTGGAAGACCTCTGGGGCATTGCATAGGCCGAATGGCATGACCAGGTATTCGTAGTGTCCATCTCTGGTGTTAAAAGCAGTCTTCCATTCGTCTCCTTCACGAATACGGATTAAATTGTACGCTCCCCTGAGATCCAGTTTGGAGAAAATCCTGGCTCCACGGAGGCGGTCGAATAGTTCGGGGATAAGCGGAAGAGGATATCGGTTCTTGACTGTCACCTTATTTAGGCCCCGGTAGTCTATGCATGGGTGGAGAGAAACGTCCTTCTTCTGCACAAAGAAGAATCCTGCGCCAGCAGGGGACGTGGATTTACAGATGAAACCCTTCTGTAAGTTTTCCCGGATGTAGGAGGACATGGCCTCAGTCTCGGGTACGGAGAGAGGGTACACCCGACCTCGTGGAGGAGAAGTTCCAGGAAGGAAGTCTATGGGACAATCGTACGTCCGGTGAGGGGGTAGAGAGTCCGCCTCCTTGGCAGAGAAGACATCAGCCAAATCTTGGTATTCTGCCGGTAGGCCGGGTAGAGGGTTGACGAAGTCAGGTGACGTCATAGAGCACTTGGGCTGAGGAGGCTTCAGACACCGGTTTGGACAGTCAAGGCCCCAACTGAGAACCTCCCTGGTTCTCCAGTCTAGCTTAGGGGCATGTAATTGCAGCCAAGGAAGGCCCAGGAGGATGTCGGAAGAGGACTGGCGCAAGACGTAGAAGGAGATCTCCTGATGTAAAGCGCCCACCTGGAGGACTAGAGGTGCAGTCTGGTAGTGTACAGCTTCGGTGAGAGTCTCGCCCGTGACCGAGGAGATAGACAGGGATCGGGCTAGCTGGGTCACGGGTAGCCGCCATCTTTGGACCAAAGTGGCTGCAATGAAACTGCCCGCAGACCCAGAGTCAATGAAGGCAATAGTTTGTCCCGAGGGTGTCTGGATGGAAACGGGCATAGACAACCTTGGAGAGGTGGCATTCACACCTAGGGAGGCCTCTCCCACCGTAGGTGCGAGCGTTTCGAGGACGTTGGGGACATCTCTGACGGAAGTGATCAGAGCCACCGCAATAGAGGCAGAGATTCAGCTCCAGTCGGCGAGATCTCTCATCAGAGGTCAGGCGAGCTCGTTCTACCTGCATAGGAACTTCAGGAGTTAACTGGGGTACTGGCGTGACTGGATTCTGGAAAACCGAACCGGTGCCAGCCGTTGATGGCGGTAGGGCAAACTTAGTCGCCGTTCTTGCCGGACCTCCTCCTCTCTCTCGGAAAACCGATTGTCGACTGGTAGCCAGTAGAACGAGACCGTTCAAGGAGGTAGGAAGGTCTCGGGCAGAGAGCACGTCTTTCACCCGACAGGACAGGCCCTTCTTGAAGGTTGCTATTAGAGCGGCCTCATTCCAGTCTAATTCTGCAGCCAGGGTGCGGAACTGGATGGCGTAGTCGCCAACAGAGGAACTCCCTTGAGAGAGATTGAGAAGAGCAGTCTCAGCCGAATATGCACAGGCAGGTTCCTCAAAGACGGAGCGAAACTTGGCCAGGAAGGTTCTTAGATTGGCAGCAACAGGATCATCTCGGTCCCACAGCGGCGTGGCCCAAGCCAGAGCTCTACCCTCCAATAGGCTGATGATGAAAGCCACTTTAGAGCGCTCTGTGGGAAACTGACTACTTAAAAGTTCAATGTGCATGGTGCATTGAGTCAGGAATCCTCTGCACAACTTGGGATCGCCTCTGTATTTACACGGGAGAGCCAGTCAAAGACTCGAAGAGGTTGCAGGAGGTGATGAGCGCTGGGCTGAAGTATGCTGCTGTAAGGCGGCCGTCAGTTGCTGGATCTGCTGCGACTGTTGTTGGATTTGTTGAGCCTGTTGGGCGACCACTCTGGCTACGTCACGGATGTCAGGCACCTTGCCGGGATCCATGGTTGGAGCCTACTGGAACGCTTGGAGTCGTGGATCCACTGAACCGTTACTAGCGATGGCACTAACCTCACCAGGGAGCGGAGTCTAAGGGGCCGCTGGTTTTCACCAGAGCCCGCCGCAAGGCGGGATGAACTTGCTGTGGCAGGCGACCCCCAGGTTGCTACCCCTGGCTTGGTTGCTAGTGACGGCAGGGGAGGCGTGGCAGGAGCAGTAGGCAGGAGATAGTGCAGGCAGAGGTCTGTAGGCGTAATCGCAGTTGGCAGACAGTACTCAGGAACAATAGGAAGGCAGCGGACAGGAACAAGGACTGAGGTCAGGAACAACAGGGAGCTGGGCCAAACGCTATGGGAAGCATGTAGAGGCTCCAACACGAGGGACAGGGCATGCTGGGATTTATAGGGAGTGATTCAGTGTAACTTCCAATTAGGGACGGACTGGCCCTTTAAATCTGAGACTTCACAGCGGGAGACAGGAGCGGAGGAAGGTGAGGCGCCCCCAGGGGCCGAACCAGCAGCAGCTCCGGGTCCCGGTACTGGGACACCGGCGGCTGCCCGCGGGGGGGAAGAATTGCGGCGGCGGCCCGGTGCGCGGGACGCCGCCGCAGCCGTGACATAGCTATATTTACTGTATCCAGGTCCAGTCTCCTGAAGGCAGCTATATAACATCTATACTTACTGTATCCAGGTCCAGTCTCCTGATGGCAGATTTTCTGACTTGTGCTAGTCAAAAAAAAACAGACTAAACAGGAACTCCGGCCATAACAGAGAGCCAAGGCTCAATATGTCTGTCAATAACATGACTGCCTTCTTTCTGTAAGTGCCCAGATGACCTGGGAAACGCAGGACTTCCTGATTTCTGAGAAAAAAACAAGAAATGATTTATGAATGTAAATTGCAAACTTATAACTTTATATCACATCTACTGCTGATTTAGATTTGGAAAGTTAAAACGACAGTGACACGTTAACATTGCCCCACGTCCTCTGGGAGCTCAATGATGGGGAGTTAGCAAGCAGAAACCCCTTACTGGGATGGGCCCTCAAGCTTAGCAGAGTTTAATATGGACTTTGGTAAAGCCGTACTCGAAGCCAGGAAGGAGTCTACCCTATAGTGCTTAAAGGAAGTGGTCGGTGTGGACCAAGGGGCAGACTGGCATATGTGCCCCAACGGCATGCAACATTTTTCCGCCCAGGAGGTGGCCACTGAGCGGGTGGAGTGCGCCCTAGTAAATTTTGGAGACAGTCACAGGTCTATCGGGCGATGGAAGGTTCAGAAGCCTTGCATCCTTTCCTGGCACCAGAAAAAAGAATTAGTCGACTCTCCTTCCTGAAGGTAAGAGTCCTGGACAGGTAAACTCTGAGACACTGGGAGACATCTAGAAGACTGAATTCTGTTTCGTCCTTTTCTGAAGGTTTAGGAAGGCAGACATGGAGGAGATCTGCACCTTTATGGAATTTGGGCTTAGCCCCTTCACCTATCCGTCCTGAAGGAACTTTAGCACTTGTGGAGTAGTAGGAGCACTGGGATCAATCTCTCTTGCTCATCACTAAGACTGAAAGGTCTTCTTTACTCTAGCATATGATTTGTTGGTTATTTCACTCTTTTTCGGCCAAAATGGAATGATTGCTATCATTGTGGCCTTATCCTGCTTGACCTGCATCAAATACCTGCATCAATACCACTGGACTGTAATGGCATCTATGGCCCAAGGCCTGTCTACTTGATAAAGGGAACAAAACCTACTTGTTCCTTCTTGTTGCCACTAGATATATCTCTGACATCCCCCACATGGATGTTATATGTCTAAAGATCCCCCGGTTAAGGGACCACTTCCCCGAGATGGTCCTGTTGCAATTCAATCAATCTGCCAGGATATTGAGATATCCCCTTACGTGCGCTGCTGATAACCTGGGTATCCTTGTCTGGGCCCAACTGAAGATCTTCCTGATAGGAGGGTCTCTCATTTTGTGCCATCCTGCTTGTTGATGTAATACACACAAGCTAGGTTGTCTGTCTGGACTCGGATCGCCTTTCCCAAAAGTTGAGGGGTGAAGTGGCGGAGGGCCAGAAAAATGGCCCGAAGCTCCCTCTGAAAACTCTGTATGAGACAATATCCCAGCTACACTGAGGTCTCTAAGATGGGCACCCCGACTGGTGCCTGAAGCGTCCATCGTTAGGATGGTCCAACTGGGTTCCACCAAAGAGGCTCTATCTCGGATTACCTTTCACCACTTTAGAGATAGTCTGGCAATGCCATAGAGTGTGTGTTGAGAGTCCGAAAGATGACTGTTCCAAATCCTGAGGATCTCTGACTAAATGATCCTCTTTCTCCAAAGCAGATGTTGTGTTCTAGGAAATTCATTAGTGTTCTTATAGCTATGGGCCACAGAACTGTGAGAAATTTGTATATCTACCTTTCTTGCCTGAGGATTAATCTCATCACTTTATGATGAAGCCTAAAAACTTCTTGGTGGACTCTGGGGTCAGGCTCTGGGCTTCTCCCAGTTGACTATCCAGCCTAAGGAATGGAGCAGTGTAAGGGTGGCATCCACATGTTGCCCAAGAAAAACTTGTTATTGTGCTAGAATGAGCCAATTTTCCAGGTACGGAATTATCCTGATCCCCCTGGACCCTGAAAACCACAGCCACTGCAGACACAATCAATCGCTGTTTCAGTTCCTCCCCTATGCAGACAGCAAACCTGAGAAAATTTCTGTCTCTCTAAGCAATGGGAACATGGACATCACTCAGGTTGAGAGATGCCATGTAATCTTCCTGAATGAGGATGGACTTGACCGATCTGATGGTCTCTATAAGAAATCTCTTCTTCAGAATAAAGTGGTCCAGGTATCTGAGGTCTATGATAAGCCTCCTATTGCCTGAGGGTTTGGGAACCAAAAACACAGGGGAATAAACTTCCTGCCCTATTTCCACTTGGGGAACAGGTTAGACAGCAGAAAGGGTGATGAGCTCCGATAGTGCAGCCTCCATGGTGGCTCTTTTTTGCTGGTAAGGGTCTGGATGAAGTCAGATACCTTCTTTATGGCTCTTCTCTTAAGGGTATAGAGTAACCCTCCCTGATTACCCTCAGAACTAGAGATGAGAGAGTAGGTATTCCATCAAGTAGTACACTATTTGAAATACTCGTTTTCGATTGTGTATTTGATAAAAAAAAAAAAAAAGCAGTAAAAATTCGATTTCCCTCTCACCTTCCCTTAAAGATAAGGTGTCCTTTTTTATTCCGATGGAGGAGAGGAGCAATCGATTGCAGGAATACCATAAAGAAATCTTGCAGAACATGATGGAAATATTCCCACCTACCATCACTGGTGGCAAAGAGGAGACTTCCTCTCAGAGCCTGACAACATCCATCAGGTCCACAGCCACCAGGGGAACAATCTCCAAGGTGTGGGACATGTTCATGGCACCCACCTCGCAGAACTTCCTTAACTGCGGGGCCTGTCGTGAGTAGGAGGGAGAAGTAACTCTGTCCTCCCCGATCCCTTGGTGCCCTACACTTACTGGGTCTCTAAGTTTGACACATGGCTGGGATTGTCCCTGTTCGCCTTGGAGGTGCTGGCCTGCCCTGCGGCATCATCATAGGTAAGCGCAGCCGCCTGTCAACTGACCGGCTGACGTTGATAAAAATGAACAGCCACTGGATTGACCCAGACTTCTCCGGTGGAAAACAGCCAAAGTGAAGTGCCATGTGTCTGCTCCAGCTCATTTCCTCCTCAACCACCGTAGAAATGGGCCATTTAAAAAAAACAGCATTGAGGCTCACCTGAAGGGCCATGCTCATAATTTTTTCGGGGGCTCTTTCAAGGGCCTCCATATAATTTTTTCAAGGTCTATGTATGAGGACGGGGAGGTAGGGACAAGATGAGACAGTGCGCCCTGAGCCTGAACCCACCCACTGTCCCTACCCACTTACCTCAATCTGCCCTAAGCAGCCACAGACAACTACAAAGGCGTTTCCTATACCGAATACGTGTGACACAGAACAAGACAGACAAACACAAAAAAGGGAAGTCAACAAGCCGTGTCATAACCAATCGGGCAATGCAGTACAAAATTGGGAGATCAAACGGATAATCAAAGGTCAGGCGGGAGGTCAGATAAGTCAAGCAAGCGGAGGAATTAGGAACGGGGATCGCAGGAGTAGACGGGGAGCTGGCATCGGGGTATTAACCTTAATAGCCAGCAATGAGAGACTGGCCACTACTTTCATTTATGAGGATCAAGAGCCCAGTCCAGATCCCCATTGAACCGGCACTCTGATCCTCAAGGTTCTGGACAGGCAGAAGCATGCGTCAATCAAACAGCACTGCTCAGCTGCAGTGATCAAGGCTAGCAGTGAGCAGGGTAACTCCTGCATTGCCAGGAGGCTGAAAGGCAAGCGGGTGTGTCAGACAAAAAGTAAAAACTGACCTAGTTCACACTATGCTCATAAATTTTTTCAGGGGCTCTTTCAAGGGCCTCCATATCATTTTTTAGAGGGCTCACTTCAAGGGCCATCCATACAATTTTTCTGAGGGCTTGGGAAGGTGGCCATAAAGGTCATGTTACTTTTGGTAAAAACATTGTAATCCTTAAAATGGCTTTAGCTGGCAGCATGCCTAGGAGGAGAGCACCATGAACCTACATCGCAGCCACAATACAGACACAAGAACGAGACACTTTTATATAAACAATATATGGTAAACAAGATGTTGTGCCAGCTTGACTGCGCAGGACAGGATATTACTCACCATTTATGGACTGACCTATTAGAGTGTGATATCTATGTGTCCTGTGACTTGAAATCTCACATGTATTGAAAGTTAATATATTTCATGTGAAACCAAATAAAGCATTGAGTGCGCACTACTAACTCAAGCTGAGAGAGAAGGTTATACCGTCTTTTTGCCTGGTGTCATGTCCTCGTCGCTAGTGCTCAGCTTAATTAACTTGGACAGGGATAGTCACTTGGGAATAAGGCAGATAAAAAGCAAATCTTGCCTTATCAGGCTCACCTCAAGGGCTTAAAGCTAATTTTTGGAGGGCTTACCTCCGCTCAATTCCGCTTTTAAAAGGCTCAACTCAAGGGCCTTGTGAGAAGGTACAAGGTGTCATAGTATATGACATATGTGTCACAGAGGTGCCGGACCTCGGTAAAGTAAATCGGTAGCTTTTGTCAGTAACCCTAGGTTACTGACACTTAAAAAATAATAATAATAATAATAATATGGCTGTTTGCACAGCTGGTCTGGTCTTTCACTGGAGCAGTCTTAGTGCTGGGTGGGATGACTGCTTCCACGAATTCCAGGCTGGATTTGCATTGCCTTATGAAATATTTGGCTAAACTGCATATGGAGAGAGACTTTTCTATTGCCATTTGAAATAATCCCCACACCTCTAACTCCGCTTTTAAAAGGCTCACCTCAAGTGCCTCAAGTTATTTTTTGAAGGGCTCACCTCAAGTGCCTGAAGCAAATTTTTCAGAGGTATCATCTCAAGGGCCATGTATAGAATTTTTGGGGGGGCAGCAACTGGGCGACAGTCCCTAGCTTAACTAGGGATACAGGGAGATAACAGAACACACAGACAGGAATATACAAACCGGTCAGGCAGTCCGAGTTGGCAACAGGAGGTAACGTCAAAATCCAAATCAGCAAACAAAGGGTTAACAGAGTCCAGTCCAAGGTCAAGCACAAGAGGTAACGCAGTACAGAGGATGAGGCAGAGGCGAAGTCCAAGTCTAAATGTCAAATAGCAAGCAGAACAATAAAATATGGTGGTGTAGCTGGAGACCATACACTGGCAACTACAGGGTGTAAATCACCAGCTTAAATGCTACAAGAGCTCCCGCCCCGGCCCCTGATAGGAGCAAGGAGTCTGACAGCAGTGATGGAGACCAATAGCAGCCAGGGAGCCGCCCCTGATAGGAGCAAGGAGTCTGACAGCAGTGATGGAGACCAATAGCAGCCAGGGAGCCCTCTCCTGTACTCAGAAAGTTCAAACAACCGACACTCCGTTAACTTCTGCGACGCGGTGCTCGTGGCAATAAAGTCACAGAGTAATGGAATAAATCCCGGCACTCGCTAGTGTAAATTGCTTCAGTGGATGTTTATTACATCAACGCTGCACGCGTATCTACGTGTCTGTACTCAGACAGGAGCAAGCCTCAGGAGAATGCAACATCTGAAGGCTTAACCCACGAGCACCAGAGAGGAGTCAGGAGAAAGGCATGAGACTGGGTGTCGGCTCCCTGGCAGCAGAGCAAGAAGTGTGAATAGGTCAGAAAGAAATCGGGCGTTGGCTGATTCTTCCAGCCGAGTTCACACACACAGACTGAACTCTAACAGTACCCCCCTCCTATGGGGGTACACCGGACCCCTAAGGCTAGGAGCCGGTTTGTGAGGAAAGGCCCTGTGGAATAAACGGACTAAACGAGCGTGAACATCCCTGGCAGGCGCCCACGTTCTCTCCTCAGGGCCAAACCCACGCCAATGTACCAGATACTGCAGCGAGCGTCTGACTCGCTTAGAGTCAACAATTTTCTGAATTTCATATTCAAGTTCCCCCTGCACCAACACAGGAGAGGGCGGGTCATGGGTGGGCAATACCGGAGCATATTTCTTGAGCAAACCTTTCTGAAACACATTATGAACTTATATGCAACTGGATTGATAACCTGTAAAACAGTAAACGGACCAACATACCGAGGAGCAAGTTTTAAACAAGGAACTTTTAATTTCAGATTTTTTGAGGAAAGTAAAACCTGATCCCCAACAACAAATGGTGCAGAGATGGTGCGTCTCTTATTGGTGTTCTGTATGAGCCTTTCCTTGGTACCCTGAAGGTTCTTCAGAACCCGGGCCCACACTGTGCACAGTTCATCAGTGGAAACGTTAGCCTGAGGTGTGTCAGATGCAGATGAAGAAAATGAAAACCGAGGGTGAAAACTATTTGCAAAAGAAAGGTGAGGTTTGAGAGGAGGAATTAACATGATTATTAATGGCAAATTCAGCGAGAGGTGGACCATTGGGATTGGTTATCAGAAACAAAAAGACGGAGATATTGAATTACTTCTTGATTCATACGCTCTGTTTGCCCATTAGACTCTGGGTGAAATGCGGAAGAAAATGATAAATTGACATTCAGATTTTTGCAAAAAGCTCGCCAAAAACGAGCTACGAATTGTACACCCCTATCAGATACAATATCTTCTGGAATACCATGTAATCAAACAATTTCCTTAATAAAAATTTCATACAACAACTTAGCATTTGGTAACTTACTCAACGGAACAAAAAGCCATCTTCGAAAACCTGTCTACTATAACCCAGATGATTGTGTTGCCATGAGACAGTGGCAAATCGGTTATAAAATCCATAGACAGGTGTGTCCAGGGTCTAGATGGAATGGGCAAGGGGAGAAGAGGACCTTCAGGACGTCTCCTGGGGTTTTTTCCCCTAGCACAGACCGGGCAGGCAGAAACAAATAATCTTACATCTCTGGCCATGCGTAGCCACCAATACACCCTGGACAGGAGCTCCTGAGTACCCCTAATACCTGGATAACCAGCTAGAACCGAGCAATGTGTCTCCTCCAAAACTTTCAACCTGAGAGACAGAGGTACAAAGTGTTTGCCTTCCGGAAGGGCTTTAGGAGCAGACTCTTGGGCTGCTTCAATAAGTGGAGAAAGATCGGAGGAGACAGCTGCTAGAAATACTCCTGGGGAGAGGATGTTCTCAGGTTCAGTATTCACTGGTTCAGGGGAGCCAAAACTTCTAGATAACACGTCAGCTTTGACATTCTTTGTACCAGGCCTGTAAGTGACCACAAAATTGAAACAAGAAAAAAATAATGCCCAACGGGCATGACGAGAGTTTAACCTTTTGGCAGAGTCTAAATAAAGAGATTCTTATGGTCGGTAATAACTGTAATCTGGTGAACTGCACCTTCCAAAAAATGCCTCCACTCCTCAAATGCCCACTTGATAACAAGTAACTCCCGATTTCCAATGTCATAATTGCGTTCAGTTTCTGAGAACTTTCTAGAGAAGAAGGCGCAGGGTCTGAGATGGGTCAGAGTGGATGGACCTTGTGACAATACTGCCCCCACTCCAAACTCGGAAGCATCAACTTCTACAATAAAAGGATGAGTCAGATCAGGCTGAATGAGGACCGGTGCAGAGGAAAATGAGGCCTTCAGAGTAGCAAATGCCGTTAGGGCAGATGTGGTCCAGGCACTGACATCTGCCCCCTTCCTGGTTAAATCCGTTAAGGGTTTTGCGATTACTGAAATTTTTTAGTTAATAATTAGAAAAACCAAGGAATCGTTTTAAGGCCTGTCACGAACACGCGCGCCAACCTGCGCCGGCCCTGACAAGGGGGAGGGGAATCCTAACCACACCAGGCGGAAAGGATCTAAAACAAGGACCAAAAGGGGGGGGGAGAAGGACAAGACAAGGGAACCAAAGGAACTTGGGGCTCTGGACTCCCCTGGGTTGCTCTAGCCCTACAGGTCGATTCACCTCACGCACTCACGCTTTACGCCCTGCTCCCGGGCCGTAACTCGAGCATAAATCGCCACCTGCCGCCTTCCGCACACCCAGACACCAGACACCCACTTGGCCACGAACACTGCCTGCTCGTTAGCCAACACAAACACGACACTTCACTGTATCTGGACTCACCAGTCGCTGTCATACACGTGACCCACTGACCGCAGCCAGACACACATCCACGAAGCACGCACACAGAACTTTGCTATGTTGGGACCCACCGGCTGTCGTCATACACGTAACCTTCCAGCCGCTGCCAGACACCCAGACACAACATACATACACAACTTTGCTGCCACCACCCTATCTATTACGTTACTGGGGAGACAGGGAACCCCAAGAGTGTTCCACTCACAAGCAGGCACACCCACACGGTAGAGTAAGCCACCCGGTCATACACTATACGGTCACACACCGCACATGCACTCTTCCTGGAGATAACTAGGTTCGTTTAGGCTACAAGACAAACCATCAAACTTTTAGGTTTAATGCATTAAAATGGACAGTACTTGGTTACAGAAAGATGGTTACAAAAAGACATACAGACACTGCAAACAAAGAAAACAAAAGGGATAAAATAAGAAAGTTCTAATACTTAGCACAGGATGCGTCGTATAGGTTCTTCCTTCCCAGGGGATTTGGGCTTAGAAAGTGGTGCACAAACCAATTCGATTGGATCCCCAACTTTGTGACAATTACATGTTCCCTAGGTCTCACTTTTATGTAAGACCTGAAAGGGTTGGGCTGAGGGCGTCACCTGACATCTGTAACTCAGCCCCTTTGGGCAGAGCTTCAGCTGCCCCCCTCAGCCCTCAAGGGAACACACTTGGACATATCAAAAAAGATACTTTCCCAGGCACCATATCAATGGTACGGGCCCCAGCCCTTCTTCATAATTCATATCTCGCCGTTCTGATTCCTGGCATATCAAACATCATATGCCTCGGACACTCAGAAGGTGAGATACCCCTTATGGCATGATGAGGACAGGTAGACCGGCCATGTTTGGACTCCCCGCGATGTCCTCATCATAACTGACGCTAGGAAATTGGTTCTGTGGCTCTATGTTTTATTTGAAGAAAGTTATGGGAGATTTCATATTCCTATTCCTTTCCTCAAAGAGAGTCCACCCCCTGCTGGCATGGAGTCAGTGAGCCCACCTCAGAGGTGCCAGCATGGAGTCAGTGATCCCGCCTCAGAGGTGCTGGCATGGAGTCAGTGATCCCGCCTCAGAGGTGCTGGCATGGAGTCAGTGAGCCCACCTCAGAGGTGCCGGCATGGAGTCAGTGATCCCGCCTCAGAGGTGCCGGCATGGAGTCAGTGATCCCGCCTCAGAGGTGCTGGCATGGAGTCAGTGATCCCGCCTCAGAGGTGCCGGCATGGAGTCAGTGAGCCCACCTCAGAGGTGCGAAGTCAACACTCTAGTCACAATCTACTCCACCATCTTCTTTGCAGCTCCATGCTTATTCCCCCATGCAGAGAGACTTTTGGTCTTTTACACAGGGTAGTCAGATGGCCTGACTCCAAGCTAATCAATAAGTCCATATGATTAACTTGCGTCAGCTATGGGCTATTGCTATATGACTAAATCTATAAAATATCAATCACAATCTATAAAATATCCACTGCATGAATACATATAAACCACACCACACCTAAACCACTTTACATATTCATGAATAAGGACAGGGCTGTCCATATTCCTTACAAGGCCTTTAAAGTGGTAGGTTGTGCCCATTCAGCGATCGCTTTCACCTTAACTGGATCCATTTGCATAACCTGAGGTGTAATGATATACCCAAGAAAAGAAATTTTTTGTACCCCAAACAAACACTTTTCAAATTTTGCGAACAATTTATTAGCTCTGAGACGATATAATACTATACATAAATGAGAACAGTATGACTCCCAGTCAGGTGAAAAAACGAGAATATCATCAAGATATATAACCATACATGTACCAATTATATCCTGAAAGATCGAATTCATAAAGCCCTGAAACACTGCAGGGGCGTTACAGAGTCCAAAAGGCATCACCAGGTATTCAAAGTGACCGAGAGGTGTATTAAAAGCAGTCTTCCACTCATCCCCTTCCCGGATGCGAATAAGATTATATGCCCCCCGGAGATCCAGCTTGGAAAACCATTGGGCCCCTGCAACCTGGTTAAGAAGGTCAGGGATGAGAGGAAGTGCATACTGGTTCCTTACCGTAATTTTATTAAGCTCTCAGTAGTCTATGCAAGGTCTGAGTCCACCATCTTTCTTTTCCATGAAAAAGAACCCTGCCCCTGTAGGTGACTCAGATGGTCTAATATGCCCCTTCGCTAGACTATCGTGTATGTATTCTTTTAAAGACTCTCTCTCAGGTACCGTGAGGTTATAGATTCGCCCTTTTGGTAACTTAGCGTTGGGTAACAAATCAATCTTACAGTCCCATTCACGATGTGGAGGTAAAATCTCAGATAACTGCTTAGAAAACACATCAGAGAAATCCGCAATGTATTCAGGTAATTGATCATTAACACAAACAGAGGTATTCAAACTAAGCTGTTTTATGTGACCGGCACACTGAGGACTCCACCTGACCAGGTCTAACGTCTCCCAATCAATAACAAGGTTGTGTTCCCTCATGGTAGGCCTAGTATTATCAACTGACAAATTCTTCATTACCAAGAACGAACAGGTTTCTGAGGGCAAAGCTCCGACCGTGAGGTGCAATTTTGGAGTAGCAAACGTCACCTGACCTGCATGCAGAGGGTGGAGTCAACCCCAGAGACCTGGATAGAAGGAGAAAGCGGTACAAAAGAATTGACAATCTTAGTGGCAAAATCAAAATGTATGAAATTGACTGCAGCGCCAGAATCCACAAATGCTAGCCCTGTACAGGAGAGCGAGAGATACTCTAAATTACAGGGCAGCAACAACTTATTAGCTTTAGAGACTACTTGAGCTTCCAGACTGTCTATGAGTTGGAGTCTCCCTGCTGTGGTACATTTATTATTTGCAGGAAGCCAGGAACAGGTAGCAACCCAGTGATCTGAACCACCACAATACAGGCATAGAGTGTATCTAAAAGGGAAATCCCTCCGCTCCTGAGGAGTCATAGTATCCAGCTCCATGGGTTCAGCAGAAGGCTGAAACACAGTGCTGGCTAATGACGACGGAGGGGAGTGGACGGGACTAGACTTGTTGGAATACCTGGCCCTCAGGTGCCGATCCGCACGGATTGCCAAGGACATGGCCTCTTCAAGGGTTCTTGGCTCAGGATGGGCTATAAGTAGGTCTAAGAGAGGCCAGCCAGAAACAGATCCTTTAGGGCCCGATCGTTCCACCCAGACTCAGTACAGTACTGACGAAACTGTGTGCAGTAGTCTTCTCCCAAGCTCTGGCCTTGTCGAAGTGACATCAATTGGGACACGGCATAAGCTGTACGGTCTAGTTCATCATATGGCAGACCTAGGGCAGAAAAGAAAGCGTTCAAAGTCTGTCGGGTGGGGGAGTTAGAGGGTAGAGAAAACGCCCAGTTCTGGGGATCTCCTCTTAGTCTGGAAATGACAACTCTCTGAGCCTCAGAGCCAGAAGAGTGGGGACGAAGGTCAAAGTATAATTTGCAACCTTCACGAAAGGCAAAAAACTGTCTCCTGTCTCCCGAAAAAAAATCAGGTAAGGTGGCATGTGGTTCAGAGACCATAACCGGGGGAACCTGAGACTGGGCGGATGCCACCCTCTGCTCCTGATGCTGTAAGCGAGCAGACAAGTCCTGCACCAGGGAGGTAAGGGTCTCTACCTGACCTGCCATAGCAGACATATTCTCCATAGGGAAAAAACAAAAGAACTAGCTGATCTTAATATATGTCTGAACTTTTTTTTTTGGGCCAGTGTATCTATCAGGGAGTCCTGGGGCCCGGGAAGATGGCAGTCCCTTCTCTCGACCCGCAACCCCTGTCCCTACCTGCTTGCCCCCCTAGGCTAAACCCTAGGGCAGCAACTGGGCGACAGTCCCTAGCCTAACTAGGGATACAGGGAGGTAACAGAACACACGGACAGGTATATACAAACCGGTCAGGCAGTCCGAGTCGGCAACAGGAGGTCACGTCAAAATCCAAATCAGCAAACAAAGGTTTAACAGAGTCCGGTCCAAGGTCGAGCACAGGAGGTAACGCAGTACAGAGGATGAGGCAGAGGCGAAGTCCAAGTCCAAATGTCAAATAGCAAGCAGAACAATAAGATACGCTGGTGTAGCTGGAGACCAAACATACACTGGCAACTACAAGGTGTAATTCACCAGCTTAAATGCTACCAGAGCTCCCGCCCCGGCCCCTGATAGGAGCAAGGAGTCTGACAGCAGTGATGGAGACCAATAGCAGCCAGGGAGCCGCCCCTGATAGGAGCAAGGAGTCTGACAGCAGTGATGGAGACCAATAGCAGCCAGGGAGCCGCCCCTGATAGGAGCAAGGAGTCTGACAGCATGGAGACCAATAGCAGCCAGGGAGCCGCCCCTGATAGGAGCAAGGAGTCTGACAGCAGTGATGGAGACCAATAGCAGCCAGGGAGCCGCCCCTGATAGGAGCAAGGAGTCTGACAGCAGTGATGGAGACCAATAGCAGCCAGGGAGCCGCCCCTGATAGGAGCAAGGAGTCTGACAGCAGTGATGGAGACCAATAGCAGCCAGGGAGCCGCCCCTGATAGGAGCAAGGAGTCTGACAGCATAGAGACCAATAGCAGCCAGGGAGCCGCCCCTGATAGGAGCATGGAGTCTGACAGCAGTGATGGAGACCAATAGCAGCCAGGGAGCCGCCCCTGATAGGAGCAAGGAGTCTGACAGCAGCATGGAGACCAATAGCAGCCAGGGAGCCGCCCCTGATAGGAGCAAGGAGTCTGACAGCATGGAGACCAATAGCAGCCAGGGAGCCGCCCCTGATAGGAGCAAGGAGTCTGACAGCATGGAGACCAATAGCAGCCAGGGAGCCGCCCCTGATAGGAGCAAGGAGTCTGACAGCAGCATGGAGACCAATAGCAGCCGGGGAGCCGCCCCTGATAGGAGGAAGGAGTCTGACAGCAGTGATGGAGACCAATAGCAGCCAGGGAGCCGCCCCTGATAGGAGCAAGGAGTCTGACAGCATGGAGACCAATAGCAGCCAGGGAGCCGCCCCTGATAGGAGCAAGGAGTCTGACAGCAGTGATGGAGACCAATAGCAGCCAGGGAGCCGCCCCTGATAGGAGCAAGGAGTCTGACAGCATGGAGACCAATAGCAGCCAGGGAGCCGCCCCTGATAGGAGCAAGGAGTCTGACAGCAGCATGAGACACCAATAGCAGCCAGGGAGCCGCCCCTGATAGGAACAAGGAGTCTGACAGCAGTGATGGAGACCAATAGCAGCCAGGGAGCCGCCCCTGATAGGAACAAGGAGTCTGACAGCAGTGATGGAGACCAATAGCAGCCAGGGAGCCGCCCCTGATAGGAGCAAGGAGTCTGACAGCATGGAGACCAATAGCAGCCAGGGAGCCGCCCCTGATAGGAGCAAGGAGTCTGACAGCATGGAGACCAATAGCAGCCAGGGAGCCGCCCCTGATAGGAGCAAGGAGTCTGACAGCAGTGATGGAGACCAATAGCAGCCAGGGAGCCGCCCCTGATAGGAGCAAAGAGTCTGACAGCAGTGATGGAGACCAATAGCAGCCAGGGAGCCGCCCCTGATAGGAGCAAGGAGTCTGACAGCAGCATGGAGACCAATAGCAGCCAGGGAGCCGCCCCTGATAGGAGCAAGGAGTCTGACAGCATGGAGACCAATAGCAGCCAGGGAGCCGCCCCTGATAGGAGCAAGGAGTCTGACAGCAGTGATGGAGACCAATAGCAGCCAGGGAGCCGCCCCTGATAGGAGCAAGGAGTCTGACAGCAGCATGGAGACCAATAGCAGCCGGGGAGCCGCCCCTGATAGGAGCAAGGAGTCTGACAGCAGTGATGGAGACCAATAGCAGCCAGGGAGCCGCCCCTGATAGGAGCAAGAAGTCTGACAGCAGTGATGGAGACCAATAGCAGCCGGGGAGCCGCCCTTGTACTCAGACAGGAGCAAGCCTCAGGAGAATGCAACACCTGAAGGCTTAACCCCACGAGCACCAGAGAGGAGTCAGGAGAAGCATGAAGCCGGGTGTCGGCTCCCTGGCAGCAGAGCAAGAAGTGTGAACAGGTCAGAAAGAAATCGAGCGTCGGCTGATTCTTCCAGCCGAGTTCACACACACAGACTGAACTCTAACACTAACTTGTCTTACTCCATTTTTGGAGGTCTCACCTCAAGGGCATCAAAATAACTTTATTAAAGGGCTCATCTCTAAGGCATCAAAATCTTTGAATTTTTTGAAAGTTTAACCCTTAGAGGACTGGGGCAATTTACATTTTTGCGTTTTTTCCTCCTTGTGTATATAAGGCCATAGCACTTGCATTTGTACTTTGCAGTGACGGCTGAATTTTTTCATAAAGGACACTGCAAAAGCAGAAAAAAGTTAAATGTGTGGTGAAATAAAAAAAAAACAAAGGGAGTGTTTTCGTTTTTACGCCGTTCGCCCTAGGGTACATCTGTATTTTTATTTATGTTCCTCACGTTGTTACGATTACAACGATATATAACAAGTATAACTTTTATTGTTTCTGATGGCTTTTAAAAAATTCAAACCATTGTTAACAAATATACGTTCCTTATAATCACTCCATTCCCGGCTTATAGCGCTTTTATCCTTTGGTCTATGCGGCTGTGTCAGGTGTCAGTTTTTGCGCCATGATGTGTTCTTTCTATCGGTACCTTGATTGCGCATATACGACTTTTTAATAGCTTTTTATTACAATTTTTCTGAATTAGATGCGACCAAAAATGCTCAATTTAGCACTTTGGAATATTTTTGCGTTTACACCGTTTACCGTGCGAGATCAGGAATGTGATACATTAATATTTTGGACAATTACGCACGCGGCGATAGCAAACATGTTTATTTATTATTTAAGTATAAAATGGGAAAAGGGGGGTTATTCAAACTTTTATTAGGGGAGGGTTTTTATTATTAATAACACTTTTTTTTTTTTTTTTTTTTTTTTTTTTTTACACTAAGGCTGCATTCCCACGTTCCATGATCCTGACGAATCACATACATGGAATGCATGTACCGGAGTCCCCGCGCGTCCGGACAGCATCTGTAGTTAGATGCTGGGAGCGGGGGAGACTGTATTCATAAGCGCCGCGCTGTAATGAATCACTCGCGCTGTGCTGTTACTACAGCGCAGCGCTTATGAATACAGTCTCCCCCGAGATTTACGCTACTTGCAGCCGGCTACGTACTGACCGCGAACTTACGCCCGAAGTCTACTTACGCTTCCCGAGCGCCCTACATAGCAATCTGTCAGCGGTCTTTTACTTGGAAATCTTCGCCAAGCCCCGGACACCCCACAGAACCTTTTGGATCGGCACAAAAAGCTGCAAAAATGAAGAAAACTACGTACGGGACCGCATGTAACGCTACGGGCGTAAGTTACGGCATTTTCGTCCGCAAACAATGGTCTGGTTCATTTTTTACGCTGCCGCGTACGATCCGGGCGTAAGTTCATACGTAGTGTGAACTGTGCAGCCGTACTTCGTATACTTTCCATTATCTGCAAACTACGTAAGTCTCCGGCCGCTTATTCACGGAACGCGCTACGGCCGGAAACTTATGTAGTGTGAACATAGCCTTAGGCTGCGTTCACACTACGTATATTTCAGTCAGTATTGCAACCAAAACCAGGAGTGGATTAAAAACACAGAAAGGATCTGTTCATACAATGTTGTAATTGAGTGGATGGCCGCCATATAATGGGAAATATTTGTTGTTATTTTAGAACAACGGCTGTTATATTGAAATAATGGCCGTTATTTACTGTTATATGGCGGCCATCCACTCAATTTCACCAGTGTGTGAACAGATCCTTTCTGTGTTTTTAATCCACTCCTGGTTTTGGTTGCAATACTGACTGAAATATACGTAGTGTGAACGCAGCCTTATACTAGAAGTCCCCCTGAGGTTAGGGTTATTTCCCCTCCCCCCTGGGGTTAGGGTTATTTCCCCCCGCTGGGGTTAGGGTTATTCCCATAAGAAGAAACGATACTGACACATTCACTTTGATTATTCTTTCATATGTTCATTTTTGCAAAGATAAATAACTTTACAACTTTTCAGTATAAATCCCCCGTGCGCTTCCATTAGACTCGGTCTTGGCGTCCTGCTTTGGGCGCTGCTGAAGTCCTCATCTCAGCGGTGCGGCAGAGACCCCCACGATGGGAAGGAGGCCAAGCAGTAGCGTCTTCACATAATCACGCCACGTTTCCCAGTAGTAATCTCCTTTCTCAAGCGTATCAAGTTCAGTGAAACCCTCCGCCATAAATAGTCCATATGACGTCATCAGTATTTCAAGGTAAATCAAATTCTCAACTAAAATATATTAAAATCAGGTTCCCTTTAAGCTAGCACTTCATTTCCTATATTACATTATACATTTCTTTATAATACAATACACATTTCCTTATGGTACATCTTATCCATTACTGCATATCGAAGTGTCTAAACATAACATGGCCACTAGATGGCACACTAGCATGCACTACCTTATAGGACAGCCTGGCATGTTTCATTTAACCCTTACACCGCACTTCCTCAAGGATGATCCATCTTAAATCACTTACTTTGTGTTTCCTTTCAGCAAAATGTTTGGCTAGCCCTGTTTCTCCAGAACTTTTCCTTTCTTCCCCCACACCTGTGTTTTCCTTCTGTAACAATCTCCTGATTGCCGACCTGTGCTCATTTAGCCTTACTGACCGCTCTACTTGTTTGTCCCTCGTATACACCCCGCATGGGCATCTAACCAGATATATTGCACGTATGCATTCCCCGCACTGGTATCTGGCGGCCCTTTCTGGGATGGGATATGCTGCCACCTTTTATTATACTAGAGCAATTCTGACATTGTAGGCATGGGAACGTCCCAACTTTCTCAGAGGCCAGAAGGGTTTGTCTAGATTCTTCACCATCTCTAATCCCTGCTCTCACCAGACTATTAGAGATGGATTTAGCCTTCCGATATATACATTTAGGTCTATCCTATCTGCCAAATTTGCCATCATGTGTAAGGATGGAGCAATGTTTCAGAATAGTATTTATAATCAAGCCTGCGTGTGAGTCGTATCTCCAAATAACCCTATTGTCTCATCTCTTTTCCCTTCCTCATAGCTCTTCTCTTGGGATCTCTCCTACCTCCTTTGCTGCCTTCTCCACTATTCCTCTCTTGTAGCCTCGATCTACAAACGTCTCCACCATCATTTTGCTCTGTTTAGTGTAGTCGTCCTCCCTACTGCAGATTCTTTTTACCCTCATTAGTTGTCCCTTAGGGATGCCTAGTGTTCAGAGCATGGAAACTGTTTCTGTGTAATAGATTGTTTCTATCCGTCGTCTTAGAAAAAAGTCTAGTAATAATGTCATGATGTATTTTTTCTAAGATGACGGATAGAAACAATCTATTACACAGAAACAGTTTCCATGCTCTGAACACTAGGCATCCCTAAGGGACAACTAATGAGGGTAAAAAGAATCTGCAGTAGGGAGGACGACTACACTAAACACAGCAAAATGATGGTGGAGACGTTTGTAGGTCGAGGCTACAAGAGAGGAATAGTGGAGAAGGTAGGAGAGAGAAGAGAAGAGCTATGAGGAAGGAAAAAGAGATGAGACAATAGGGTTATTTGGAGATACGACTCACACGCAGGCTTGATTATAAATACTATTCTGAAACATTGCTCCATCCTTACACATGATGGCAAATTTGGCAGATAGGATAGACCTAAATGTATATATCGGAAGGCTAAATCCATCTCTAATAGTCTGGTGAGAGCAGGGATTAGAGATGGTGAAGAATCTAGACAAACCCTTCTGGCCTCTGAGAAAGTTGGGACGTTCCCATGCCTACAATGTCAGAATTGCTCTAGTAAAATAAAAGGTGGCAGCATATCCCATTCCAGAAAGGGCCGCCAGATACCAGTGCGGGGAATGCATACGTGCAATATATCTGGTTAGATGCCCATGCGGGGTGTATACGAGGGACAAACAAGTAGAGCGGTCAGTAAGGCTAAATGAGCACAGGTCGGCAATCAGGAGATTGTTACAGAAGGAAAACACAGGTGTGGGGGAAGAAAGGAAAAGTTCTGGAGAAACAGGGCTAGCGGAACATTTTGCTGAAAGGAAACACAAAGTAAGTGATTTAAGATGGATCATCCTTGAGGAAGTGCGGTGTAAGGATCAAATAAGATGAAAAAGAACTTATTGCAAAAAGAGACTTTCTGGATCTGCATGCTCGCGGGGTTAAATGAAACATGCCAGGCTGTCCTATAAGGTAGTGCATGCTAGTGTGCCATCTAGTGGCCATGTTATGTTTAGACACTTCGATATGCAGTAATGGATAAGATGTACCATAAGGAAATGTGTATTGTATTATAAAGAAATGTATAATGTAATATAGGAAATGAAGTGCTAGCTTAAATGAAACCTGATTTTAATATATTTTAGTTGAGAATTTGATTTACCTTGAAATACTGATGACGTCATATGGACTATTTATGGTGGAGGGTTTCACTGAACTTGATACGCTTGAGAAAGGAGATTACTACTGGGAAACGTGGCGTGATTATGTGAAGACGCTACTTCTTGGCCTCCTTCCCATCGTGGGGGTCTCTGCCGCACCGCTGAGATGAGGACTTCAGCAGCGCCCAAAGCAGGACGCCAAGACCGAGTCTAATGGAAGCGCACGGGGGATTTATACTGAAAAGTTGTAAAGTTATTTATCTTTGCAAAAATGAACATATGAAAGAATAAGCAAAGTGAATGTGTCAGTATCGTTTCTTCTTATGGGTATGTAGGGGATGTAGGGGATGAAGACGACCCTTGAGTCTGACACAACTCACCCAGTGTGAATTAAGGTGTAAATTATCTATTTAGGGTTATTCCCCCTGGGGAACTTCTAGTATAAGTACACTGATCTCTCATTGAGATCTATGCAGTATAGTTATACTGCATAGATCAATGAGATTGGCACTCGCTTGTTTTCGGCTGCTGCAGCCAAAAGCATTCGAGTGCCGAGCCGGGATCAGAGCCATTACGGAGTAGACCCCGGCCGGGTGAGGACACGGGGATCGCTCCTCCGCAACTACGTCGCGGGTTGGTGATTCCCCTACTAGACACCAGGGAACAGGCAGCAAGTAGTATTCAGATGCAGCTGTCATCTGGTTACATAATTAGCGGGCACAGCAATCGGACCGTGCCTGCTAATAGCCGCGGTCCCGGGCTACATATAGCACACGCGACCCCGCTCTGAACTCCCCTAGGTGGCCCAGGACGTACCTGTACACCCAGGGTCAGCTAGGGGTTAATTATAACTTGTCTAACTCCATTTTTGGAGGGCTCAACTTATTTTTTACAATTGCATCAGGCTGTGGGGCAAAAACCTGGCATTTCAACTTTCAATCACAATCTTGTTATTTTAGTAGGATCCTTGTGTTGTCCATCCCATATGATTTTATGTCTGGGGGTGTCCTCTGCCTTTCTTTCATTTTGTAGCTGTTTCAAAGGCAGAAGCCAGCAGGTTGGTAAAGGACACTTTATCAGCTGTTTTTTTTCATCTTCAATTTCAAATGAACTTTCATTTAACTTTTTTTTTTTTATTAAATCAAATGGAATGGGAATGTTGGAGGTCTCACCTCAAGAGCCACAAAATCAATTTTTGGAGGGCTTACTTCAAGGGTCTCCTAATTTTCTTTCTATAAGTTTTTAGGTGGAAGAAGTCACTGTTTAGCAGGCAGGATAAGGTTGGTAGAGGCCGTAGTAGTGGGTGGTTTTTCCATCAAACTCAATTTATATTTGACTTCGCTTAGATACTCTTTAAAGGATTTAAAGTGTGAACATTCAACTTCCAGGGTCTCTTTAAGAAGACTGTATTGTTATCAGTTCTCCTGTAAGTCCCAGGATTTTTTGGAGGGCTCACCTCACCGAAGGGCCTTAATTTCAGTTTTTACTTGGTTTCCATAAAAACCACACCCCTTTATGTGCGTGTGATGTGGTCAGACATTTTCTACACATAGCACCCACCGCTAACTGTCATTGTGTGTTTGTTTGATTTCCCCCTTTCCTATGCCATCTGTGGTTGTCATAGACAACAGTATTTAAAGGGGTGCATGAAAATTTTTCTTTGGCTTACAATATGGCTTTCTGTCCATTGTCCATGATAATGTAGAGGAAAGAAGGTTTCTTGTCCAGGATCCATGATGGTCCCACAATGCAAGTCTAATGGGGTGGTGTCTCACGTAGACACAGAGCAGGTGGAGGTCAATGCTTACATTGTGCGGCAATCATGGATCCTGGAGACAACGTGGTAAGCATTGACCTCCACCTGCTCTGTGTCTACGTGAGACACCACACTATTAGACTTGCATTGTGTGACCATCATGGATCCTGGAGCCAACGTTGTATGTGCGGACCTCTCCTCACTCTGTGTCTACATGAGACAGCCCCATTGACATACCACCTTTCTCCAGGATCCATCATGGCAGCACAATGTATGTCCATGGGGCTGTCTCACGTAGACACAGAGTGAGGAGAGGTCCGCACATACAACGTTGGCTCCAGGATCCATGATGGTCACACAATGCAAGTCTAATAGGGTGGTGTCTCACGTAGACACAGAGCAGGTGGAGGTCAATGCTTACCACGTTGTCTCCAGGATCCATCATGGCCGCACAATGTATGTCCATGGGCTGTCTCACATAGAAGAAGAACGGGGAGAGCTCCACGATGGCCACACAATGTAAATGTGGACCTCCCCCCCGCTCTGTGTCTATGTGAGACAGCCCCATAGACTTACATTGTGCGGCCATCATGGATCGTTGAGACAAGGTGGTAAGTGTGGACCTCAACCCACTCTGTGTCTACATGAGACAGCCCCATGGACATACATTATGCGGATCTTGGAGACAAGGCGGTAAGTATGGACCTCCACCTGCTTGATCTTCACTCGGACCCAAAATGATGAAGATTTCTAATATGTCTCTGAAATGGGTGACAGTGCCCATCTACCATCCTATATGGGTGACCTGGGTTTCATACCTTTCCTGTGGTTGTGGGATTACTCTTTACCCTTCTTTCTCAGTGTGAGCGGGCACTAGAGGGGGCGCCTCTGGAGGGGGAGGATGTTAGTGGTGGTTCTCTTAACATTTCCTTTTGGTGTAAGAGATGCAGAATATACAAGATCTTGTTCCCGGCTCTGCCTGTAGCTCTGAACGTGGCTGACACTATATCCAGGGCGGCGGGTGGAGTCATCTTCTACCCCTCCCCAACCACACCACCAAGAATTACAGGTAGGACGCCATGCTGGTGAGCCCTCTCCAGCCTCCCGCTCAGTGTGAGGGGGCACAGGGTGCCAGTTATGGGACACATAGAAAGGAGTTAGTCTCTTTATTACACAGGAACAAGCAGAGAACGGTGACATTGTCTAAAGCAGCTCCGGAACCCGCCGCTCTGGATTCCTTGTGCTTCGTTCTGATTATGTCTGCTGTGGACGGGGTTAATGTGTGGTGGACAGGTGGGGCTCACAGGTGGCAATGTGCTGGGGGACTTTACAGGACTGAGAAGGGAGGATGGCGGGAAGGCTGGTTGGCACCTGTGTTGGGCACTGTGGAAATGGGGCAGATTGTGAGGTACAGCCGGCTGCACAACAATCACGGTCTCATGTGGAGGATTGGGAGGAGATCTGTTTCTATCGGGGTGCTCAGTACCTAACCTCACAAGTTATGGGGGGAAACAATCTCTGAGCTCCAGAGAAGGGACAAAGGAGCCAAGGCAATGAGTGAAACATGGGGGGAGAGTTGTTAATGGTCCCCCCCTGGGGTATGCTATGGAGAAGACATGGCCTCCTCCTGGGACTGACCAATCAAGATCTACACCTGCTCCAGAACAGGTGTGTCAGTGCCGGCCAGCTGTACTAAAAGGTGTGCGCCTCTTAGTGACTCCGTCCAGGAAAAGAGGGCGGGGCTTTATCAAAGACTGGCGGGTATGGTGCTTAGATACTGAATGAGAGTTGTAGTATTAGGATGGTAGTGATCAGTGATATGGGTGACAGGTGTGTTGGGTGGGGACAGTGACAGGTGTAGGGTTGGGATAGGGACAGGTGTAGTGTTGGGTGGGGATTGGCAGTGACAGGTGCTGTATTTCAGTTGTGATGGTGGGTGACAAGTGTAATGATGGGTGGGGATTGTAACAGGTGTAATGATGGGTGGGGATAGTGACAGGTGAGGTGTTGGGTAGGCATAGTCAGTGGCAGGTATAGTGTTAGATGGGGATTGTCAGTGACAGGTGCTGTATTTGGGTTGTGATGTGGGTGACAAGTGTAGTGATGGGTAGGGATAGTGACAGGTGTAGTGATGGGTGTGGATGGTCAGTTGCAGGTGTAGTGTTGGGTGGGAATAGTGACAAGTGTAATAATTATATTGTGATATGAGTGACAGATGTAGTGTTGGGTGGGGATAGTCAGTGACAGGTGTAGTGTTGAGTGGGGATAGTCAGTGACAGGTGTAGTGTTGAGTGGGGATAGTCAGTGACAGGTGTAGTATTTGGGTTTTGATAGGGGTTACAGGTGTTATGATGGGTGGGGATAGTGATAGGTGTAGTGTTGGGTGGGGAAAGGTACAGGTGTAGTGTTTGGGTTGTGATGTGGGTGACAGGTGTAATGATGGGTGGAGATAGTCACAGGTGTAGTGTTAGATGGGAATTGTCATAGACAGGTGATTGGGTTGTGACAGTGGGTGACAGCTGTAGTGCATGGATAGCAATGGTGGGTGACGGATCAAACAGGGCCCAGGACCTCCTGTAACGTGGAATGGCTGTGTGTTTACTCCACCAGAACTTGCTCACTCTCAGGGCTGCTCACACTGCCATTCCTCTGCTTGTCCATGTTTTCTTTTTCTGTGCCTTCTTCCACTTTCTCATCCAGCTGGCTGGGGATAGACCAGTAGAGATGGGCGTCCATTCTGGCAGCATTCTCAGCAAGCTCCCGGGCGCTGCAGGAAGGTGTAGACACCTCAAACGTTTGGTGAAATGTGTTGTAGTCCACCTCATAAAAGCCATCCTCCAGACTAAGTACTGACATGAAGCGGTGGCCCCACAGAACCTCGTCTACAAGGTAAGAGCTCCTCGCCTGGCATGTCATTCCTGCAAAAAGAAAGGCATTTACTACACCAACCATTTCAGAGACAAGCAAGAGCCCACCTCTACTCCAACCAATCCACAGGCCCGCAAGAGCCCACCCATATTCCAACCATCCAAAGACCAGCAAGAGCTCACCCCTACTCCAACCAATTCACATACCAGCAAGAGCCCACCACTACTTTCAACGAATCCAGACACCAGCAAGAGCCCACCCCTATTCCAACAAATCCACATACCAGCAACAGCCAACCCCTATTCCAACCATCCAAAGTCAACAGCCAACCCCTACTCCAACCAATTCACATACCAGCAAGAGCCCACCCCTACTCCAACAAATCTGGAGCCCAGGAAGCGCCTACCCTTACTCCAACAAATTCACATACCAGCAAAAGAACACTACTACTCCAACCAATCCAGAGACCAACAAGAGCCCACAACTACAACCAATTCACATAACAGCAAGAGCCCACAACTACAACCAATTCACATAACAGCAAGAGCCCACCCCTACTCCAACAAATTTACATAACAGCAAGAGCCCACCACTACTCCAACCATCCAAAGACCAGCAAGAGCCCACCCCTACTCAAAGCAATCCACATACCAACAAGAGCCCACCCCTACTCCAACCAATCCATATACCAAGAGCCCACCCCTACTCCAACCAATCCACATACCAAGAGCCCACCCTGATGCCCCTATTCCACGAGTCGTTTGGAGGAGCAAACGAGCGCTATTAGCGCTCGTTTGCTCCTCATTCCCCGCTCGCTGCCGCCGCTATTCAACGCGGCGGCAGCGAGCGAGTGAGTGCGGGAGGGGGCGGCGGGGAGCTGCGGGGGGGCTGCCCGGGGGATCGCTGATCGTCTGGGCAGCCCATAGGATATAGCAGCATCTGCTGCCGATGCTCCTATTCAACGGAGCGACGGCAGCAGATCGCTGCTATATCAGTCGCTTGTTTTTCAACAAGCAACGATGCCGACATGAATGATGTCGGCTGATCGCTGCACTCTATTCCACGGGACGAATATCGTTTGTAGCGGCCGATATCGGCCGAATACGAACGATATTGCTCCTCTAAACGACCCGTGGAATAGGGCCTTTACCCTAACCAATCCAGAGACCAACAAGAGCCCACACCTACTCCAACTAATTCACATACCAGCAAGAGCCCACCACTACTTCAACCAATCCACATAACAGCAAGAGCCCTCCCCCAAATACATACGCCAGGCATTCAAGCACTTAGACCTGTAGCATGCAGGCATTGGCTGGTGACAGGTTCACCCCCCCTTACCTGCACTGTCTTATTTATAAAGATGGCCGGACCATAAGAACAATGAAGCACTTTGCCCCTCTGCCATTTTGTCTCGCACCCCCTCCTGATAGTATATAAGCTCATGCATGTGAGCAGGGACCTCACTCCTCATGTATGGCTGATAATTATATGTACAGCTCTGTATTGTCTATTTTTGTCTATGTATGTACCCCAGAATTGTAAAGTGCTGCGGAATCTGTTGGCGCTATATAAATAAAAATTATTATTATTATTATTATTATTATTACTTCAGCCATCCAGAAGCCAGCAAGAGCCCACCCCTACTCCAACCAATCCATATACCAGCAAGAGCCCACCCTTACTCCAACCAATCCATATACCAGCAAGAGCCCACCCCTACTCCAACCAATCCATATACCAGCAAGAGCCCACCCCTACTCCAACCAATCCATATACCAGCAAGAGCCCACCCCTACTCCAACCAATCCATATACTGTACCAGCAAGAGCCCACCCCTACGCCAACCAATCCATATACTGTACCAGCAAGAGGCCACCCCTACTCCAACCAATCCATATACTGTACCAGCAAGAGCCCACCCCTACTCCAACCAATCCATATACCAGCAAGAGCCCACCCCTACTCCAACCAATCCATATACCAGCAAGAGCCCACCCCTACTCCAACCAATCCATATACCAGCAAGAGCCCACCCCTACTCCAACCAATCCATATACCAGCAAGAGCCCACCCCTACTCCAACCAATCCATATACCAGCAAGAGCCCACCCCTACTCCAACCAATCCATATACCAGCAAGAGCCCACCCCTACTCCAACCAATCAATATACCAGCAAGAGCCCACCCCTACTCCAACCAATCCATATACCAGCAAGAGCCCACCCTTACTCCAACCAATCCATATACCAGCAAGAGCCCACCCCTACTCCAACCAATCCATATACCAGCAAGAGCCCACCCCTACTCCAACCAATCCATATACCAGCAAGAGCCCACCCCTACTCCAACCAATCCATATACCAGCAAGAGCCCACCCCTACTCCAACCAATCCATATACCAGCAAGAGCCCACCCCTACTCCAACCAATCCATATACCAGCAAGAGCCCACCCCTACTCCAACCAATCCATATACCAGCAAGAGCCCACCCCTACTCCAACCAATCCATATACCAGCAAGAGCCCACCCCTACTCCAACCAATCCATATACCAGCAAGAGCCCACCCCTACTCCAACCAATCCATATACCAGCAAGAGCCCACCCCTACTCCAACCAATCCATATACCAGCAAGAGCCCACCCCTACTCCAACCAATCCATATACCAGCAAGAGCCCACCCCTACTCCAACCAATTCACATACCAGCAAGAGCCCACCCCTACTCCAACCAATCCATATACCAGCAAGAGCTCACCCCTACTCCAACCAATCCATATACCAGCAAGAGCCCACCCCTACTCCAACCAATCCATATACCAGCAAGAGCCCACCCCTACTCCAACCAATCCATATACCAGCAAGAGCCCACCCTTACTCCAACCAATCCATATACCAGCAAGAGCCCATCCCTACTCCAACCAATCCATATACTGTACCAGCAAGAGCCCACCCCTACGCCAACCAATCCATATACTGTACCAGCAAGAGCCCACCCCTACTCCAACCAATCCATATACTGTACCAGCAAGAGCCCACCCTACTCCAACCAATCCATATACCAGCAAGAGCCCACCCCTACTCCAACCAATCCATATACCAGCAAGAGCCCACCCCTACTCCAACCAATCAATATACTGTACCAGCAAGAGCCCACTCCTACTCCAACCAATCCATATACCAGCAAGAGCCCACCCCTACTCCAACCAATCCATATACCAGCAAGAGCCCACCCCTACTCCAACCAATCCATATACCAGCAAGAGCCCACCCCTACTCCAACCAATCCATATACCAGCAAAAGCCCACCCTTACTCCAACCAATCCATATACCAGCAAGAGCCCACCCCTACTCCAACCAATCCATATACCAGCAAGAGCCCACCCCTACTCCAACCAATCCATATACCAGCAAGAGCCCACCCCTACTCCAACCAATCCATATACCAGCAAGAGCCCACCCCTACTCCAACCAATCCATATACCAGCAAGAGCCCACCCTTACTCCAACCAATCCATATACCAGCAAGAGCCCATCCCTACTCCAACCAATCCATATACTGTACCAGCAAGAGCCCACCCCTACGCCAACCAATCCATATACTGTACCAGCAAGAGCCCACCCCTACTCCAACCAATCCATATACTGTACCAGCAAGAGCCCACCCCTACTCCAACCAATCCATATACCAGCAAGAGCCCACCCCTACTCCAACCAATCCATATACCAGCAAGAGCCCACCCCTACTCCAACCAATCCATATACCAGCAAGAGCCCACCCCTACTCCAACCAATCCATATACCAGCAAGAGCCCACCCCTACTCCAACCAATCCATATACCAGCAAGAGCCCACTCCTACTCCAACCAATCCATATACCAGCAAGAGCCCACCCCTACTCCAACCAATCCATATACCAGCAAGAGCCCACCCCTACTCCAACCAATCCATATACCAGCAAGAGCCCACCCCTACTCCAACCAATCAATATACCAGCAAGAGCCCACCCCTACTCCAACCAATCCATATACCAGCAAGAGCCCACCCCTACTCCAACCAATCCATATACCAGCAAGAGCCCACCCCTACTCCAACCAATCCATATACCAGCAAGAGCCCACCCCTACTCCAACCAATCCATATACCAGCAAGAGCCCACCCCTACTCCAACCAATCCATATACCAGCAAGAGCCCACCCTTACTCCAACCAATCCATATACCAGCAAGAGCCCACCCCTACTCCAACCAATCCATATACCAGCAAGAGCCCACCCCTACTCCAACCAATCCATATACCAGCAAGAGCCCACCCCTTACTCCAACCAATCCATATACCAGCAAGAGCCCACCCCTACTCCAACCAATCCATATACCAGCAAGAGCCCACCCTACTCCAACCAATCCATATACCAGCAAGAGCCCACCCCTACTCCAACCAATCCATATACTGTACCAGCAAGAGCCCACCCCTACTCCAACCAATCCATATACCAGCAAGAGCCCACCCCTACTCCAACCAATCCATATACCAGCAAGATCCCACCCCTACTCCAACCAATCCATATACCAGCAAGAGCCCACCCTACTCCAACCAATCCATATACCAGCAAGAGCCCACCCTACTCCAACCAATCCATATACCAGCAAGAGCCCACCCCTACTCCAACCAATCCATATACCAGCAAGAGCCCACCCCTACTCCAACCAATCCATATACCAGCAAGAGCCCACCCCTACTCCAACCAATCCATATACCAGCAAGAGCCCACCCCTACTCCAACCAATCAATATACTGTACCAGCAAGAGCCCACCCCTACTCCAACCAATCCATATACCAGCAAGAGCCCACCCCTACTCCAACCAATCCATATACCAGCAAGAGCCCACCCCTACTCCAACCAATCCATATACCAGCAAGAGCCCACCCCTACTCCAACCAATCCATATACTGTACCAGCAAGAGCCCACCCCTACGCCAACCAATCCATATACTGTACCAGCAAGAGCCCACCCCTACTCCAACCAATCCATATACTGTACCAGCAAGAGCCCACCCCTACTCCAACCAATCCATATACCAGCAAGAGCCCACCCCTACTCCAACCAATCCATATACCAGCAAGAGCCCACCCCTACTCCAACCAATCAATATACTGTACCAGCAAGAGCCCACTCCTACTCCAACCAATCCATATACCAGCAAGAGCCCACCCCTACTCCAACCAATCCATATACCAGCAAGAGCCCACCCCTACTCCAACCAATCCATATACCAGCAAGAGCCCACCCCTACTCCAACCAATCCATATACCAGCAAGAGCCCACCCCTACTCCAACCAATCCATATACCAGCAAGAGCTCCAAGAACCCAACACTGTGCACACCAATTTACAACCCAACAAGAGCCCAACACTGCCCACATCTAGAGCTCCCCTGTATATTCCATCAGCTATAGTGCTCCCCTATATATTGTCAGCTATAGAGCTCCCCTATATATACTACTGGCTATAGAGCTCCCCTTTATATATACTGGCTCCCCTAGAGCTTCTCTCTATATACTTTCACCCCTAGAGCTCCCCTATATAGTGTCAGCTGTGGAGCCCCCCTATATATACTGTCACCTCTAGACATCGCTTATTTATACTGTCAGTGATAGAGCTCCCCTAAATATAGTCAGATATAGACAGGACCACACTGCCTGATCTGCACTGAGGTCGATGTCAGTCTATTGTAACCCATGAGGTCAGTGCGTCACTCTAGTGCAGTGTTTCTCAACTCCAGTCCTCAAGACCCACCAACCAGGCCCGCTTCTGCCATGAGGATGAATGAGCCTTCCGCCTTAAGTATCACTTAACAAAAATGACAGCGGCCACTCACCTGTCCAGTCGCCCGCGCTCTCCACATCCCGTCGGGTCCCGCAACGTCACCCTGCAGCTGTCACAGACCTCAAGGCTGTGGTGAGTGCCCGGAGTCGGTGGGCCCCGCACGACCCGATCACCCCACTCACTCACCACAGCCTGGAGGTCCGTGACAGCTGCAGGGTGACGTTGCGGGACCTGACGGGATGTGAAGACAGCGGAGAGCGCGGGCCAGCTGCGGCGTGGGACAGGTGAGCGGCTGGCTGGGGTGTGTGTGTGGAGGGGGGCGATGCCGGCCATCACTCTGGACGGCCGCCTGAGGTTTGGCTCAGGCGGCAGAGACCCCAGAATCGGCTCTGCCACCAACAGGTCATGTTTTGCGGATATCCCATTCAAGGAACAGCTGTGGCAATTACTGGTGCACTGACTATAATTCTATCACCTGTGAAATCCTCAGAACATGACCTGTTGGTGGGTCTTGAGGACTGGAGTTGAGAAACACTGCTCTAGTGTGACCCTGAGGTCGGTGCGTTAGCCAAGTGTAACCCTGAGGTCGGTGTGTCACTCTAGTGTAACCCTGAGGTCGGTGCGTTAGCCAAGTGTAACCCTGAGGTCGGTGTGTCACTCTAGTGTAACCCTGAGGTCGGTGCGTCAGTCTAGTGTAACCCTGAGGTCGGTGCGTTAGCCAAGTGTAACCCTGAGGTCGGTGTGTCACTCTAGTGTAACCCTGAGGTCGGTGCGTTAGCCAAGTGTAACCCTGAGGTCGGTGTGTCACTCTAGTGTAACCCTGAGGTCGGTGCGTTAGCCAAGTGTAACCCTGAGGTCGGTGCGTCAGTCTAGTGCGACCCTGAGGTCGGTGCGTCACTCTAGTGTAACCCTGAGGTCGGTGCGTTAGCCAAGTGTAACCCTGAGGTTGGTGTGTCACTCTAGTGTAACCCTGAGGTCGGTGCGTTAGCCAAGTGTAACCCTGAGGTCGGTGTGTCACTCTAGTGTAACCCTGAGGTCGGTGCGTCAGTCTAGTGCGACCCTGAGGTCGGTGCGTCACTCTAGTGTAACCCTGAGGTCGGTGCGTCACTCTAGTGTAACCCTGAGGTCGGTGCGTCAATCTAGTGTAACCCTGAGGTCGGTGCGTCACTCTAGTGTAACCCTGAGGTCGGTGAGTCACTCTAGTGTAACCCTGAGGTCGGTGCGTCAGCCTAGTGTAACCCTGAGGTCGGTGCGTCAGCCTAGCGTAACCCTGAGGTCAGTGTGTCAGTCTAGTGCGACCCTGAGGTCGGTGTGTCAGTCTAGTGCGACCCTGAGGTCGGTGCGTCAGTCTAGTGTGACCCTGAGGTCGGTGTGTCAGTCTAGTGTAACCTCGAGGTCGGTGCGTCAGCCTAGTGTAACCTCGAGGTCGGTGCGTCAGCCTAGTGTGACCCTGAGGTCGGTGTTCCTCCCAGGCTCCCCTCTGCCTCCCCTCCTCATAGGCCACTTACCGTCCTATGAATCTTGTGACTGCTGCTTGCGGTCACAAGATTGATAGAACAGTATGCCTATGGCTGATGCGCGCTCCCTGGGGATTCCCCAGCAGAGCACGCATCATTGACCTCAGCGGCAGCCGGCGGCCTTGTACTTCCGACACAGGGAGGAAGTACCAACCCCGGCGCACTGAGGTCACTGATGCGTGCGGTGGCGGGGACATGCCCAGAGAGCGCGCATCGGCCGGGGCGATGCAGAAGACGAGAGCTGCGGCGCGGGAGCGAGATGTCGGGTGAGTTATGTGTTTGCTTTTTTTTTCAATCTGCACAAAGGGGGGCCAATCTATAAGGGGGCAAACTATAAGGGGTCAGACAACATAAGGGGGGCAATCTGTAAAGGGGGGGACAGTATAAGGGGGCTATCTATAAGATGGGGCAATCTATAAGGGGGGCCAACATAAGGGGGCCATCTGTAAGGGTGATAATACGGGGGCCAACTATGAGGAAATGGACAACATGGGGGCCATTTATAAGGGGGACAACACAGGGGGGCCATTTGTGAGAGGGGCAGAAGAGACAACATGGTCGGCATCTGTAAGGGGGACAACAAAGAGGGGGCCATCTGTATGGGAATAGACAACATAGGGGCTATCCTATAGAATAATGGTGTCATGTCACCTGTACCGTATATACATATGGCTGTGTCCTATAGAATAATGGTGTCATGTCACCTGTACTGTATATACATATGGCTGTGTCCTATAGAATAATGGTATCACCTGTACCGTATATACATATGGCTGTGTCCTATAGAATAATGGTATCACCTGTACCGTATATACATATGGCTGTGTCCTATAGAATAATGGTATATCACCTGTACCGTATATACATATGGCTGTGTCCTATAGAATAATGGTGTCATGTCACCTGTACTGTATATACATATGGCTGTGTCCTATAGAATAATAGTACCATGTCACCTGTACTGTATAGTGTATATGGCTGTGTCCTATAGAATAATGGTACCATGTCACCTGTACTGTATATACATATGGCTGTGTCCTATAGAATAATGGTATCACCTGTACCGTATATACATATGGCTGTGTCCTATAGAATAATGGTACCATGTCACCTGTACCGTATATACATATGGCTGTGTCCTATAGAATAATGGTATCACCTGTACTGTATATACATATGGCTGTGTCCTATAGAATAATGGTATATCACCTGTACCGTATATACATATGGCTGTGTCCTATAGAATAATGGTACCATGTCACCTGTACTGTATATACATATGGCTGTGTCCTATAGAATAATGGTATCATGTCACCTGTACCGTATATACATATGGCTGTGTCCTATAGAATAATGGTATCACCTGTACTGTATATACATATGGCTGTGTCCTATAGAATAATGGTATCATGTCACCTGTACCGTATATACATCTGGCTGTGTTCTATAGAATAATGGTATCACCTGTACCGTATATACATATGGCTGTGTCCTATAGAATAATGGTATATCACCTGTACCGTATATACATATGGCTGTGTCCTATAGAATAATGGTATATCACCTGTACTGTATATACATATGGCTGTGTCCTATAGAATAATGGTATATCACCTGTACCGTATATACATATGGCTGTGTCCTATAGAATGATGGTATATCACCTGTACCGTATATACATATGGCTGTGTCCTATAGAATAATGGTATCACCTGTACTGTATATACATATGGCTGTGTCCTATAGAATAATGGTACCATGTCACCTGTACTGTATATACATATGGCTGTGTCCTATAGAATAATGGTACCATGTCACCTGTACCGTATATACATATGGCTGTGTCCTAGAGAATAATGGTATATCACCTGTACTGTATATACATATGGCTGTGTCCTATAGAATAATGATATCATGTCACCTGTACCGTATATACATATGGCTGTGTCCTATAGAATAATGGTATATCACCTGTACTGTATATACATATGGCTGTGTCCTATAGAATAATGGTATATCACCTGTACTGTATATACATATGGCTGTGTCCTATAGAATAATGGTACCATGTCACCTGTACCGTATATACATATGGCTGTGTCCTATAGAATAATGGTATATCACCTGTACCGTATATACATATGGCTGTGTCCTATAGAATAATGGTATCACCTGTACCGTATATACATATGGCTGTGTCCTATAGAATAATGGTATCATGTCACCTGTACTGTATATATATATGGTTGTGTCCTATAGAATAATGGTACCATGTCACCTGTACTGTATATACATATGGCTGTGTCCTATAGAATAATGGTACCATGTCACCTGTACTGTATATACATATGGCTATGTCCTATAGAATAATGGTATCATGTCACCTGTACTGTATATACATATGGCTGTGTCCTATAGAATAATGGTATCACCTGTACTGTATATACATATGGCTGTGTCCTATAGAATAATGGTACCATGTCACCTGTACCGTATATACATATGGCTGTGTCCTATAGAATAATGGTATCATGTCACCTGTACTGTATATACATATGGCTGTGTCCTATAGAATAATGGTATCACCTGTACTGTATATACATATGGCTGTGTCCTATAGAATAATGGTACCATGTCACCTGTACTGTATATACATATGGCTGTGTCCTATAGAATAATGGTACCATGTCACCTGTACTGTATATACATATGGCTGTGTCCTATAGAATAATGGTACCATGTCACCTGTACCGTATATACATATGGCTGTATCCTATAGAATAATGGTATCACCTGTACTGTATATACATATGGCTGTATCCTATAGAATAATGGTATCATGTCACCTGTACCGTATATACATATGGCTGTGTCCTATAGAATAATGGTATCACCTGTACTGTATATACATATGGCTGTGTCCTATAGAATAATGGTATCATGTCACCTGTACCGTATATACATATGGCTGTGTCCTATAGAATAATGGTATCACCTGTACTGTATATACATATGGCTGTGTCCTATAGAATAATGGTATATCACCTGTACTGTATATACATATGGCTGTGTCCTATAGAATAATGGTACCATGTCACCTGTACCGTATATACATATGGCTGTGTCCTATAGAATAATGGTATCACCTGTACTGTATATACATATGGCTGTGTCCTATAGAATAATGGTACCATGTCACCTGTACCGTATATACATATGGCTGTGTCCTATAGAATAATGGTATATCACCTGTACTGTATATACATATGGCTGTATCCTATAGAATAATGGTACCATGTCACCTGTACCGTATATACATATGGCTGTGTCCTATAGAATAATGGTATCACCTGTACTGTATATACATATGGCTGTGTCCTATAGAATAATGGTATCATGTCACCTGTACCGTATATACATATGGCTGTGTCCTATAGAATAATGGTATCACCTGTACCGTATATACATATGGCTGTGTCCTATAGAATAATGGTATATCACCTGTACTGTATATACATATGGCTGTGTCCTATAGAATAATGGTATCACCTGTACTGTATATACATATGGCTGTGTCCTATAGAATAATGGTATCATGTCACCTGTACTGTATATACATATGGCTGTGTCCTATAGAATAATGGTACCATGTCACCTGTACTGTATATACATATGGCTGTGTCCTATAGAATAATGGTACCATGTCACCTGTACCGTATATACATATGGCTGTGTCCTATAGAATAATGGTACCATGTCACCTGTACTGTATATACATATGGCTGTGTCCTATAGAATAATGGTATCATGTCACCTGTACTGTATATACATATGGCTGTGTCCTATAGAATAATGGTACCATGTCACCTGTACTGTATATACATATGGCTGTGTCCTATAGAATAATGGTATATCACCTGTACTGTATATACATATGGCTGTGTCCTATAGAATAATGGTATATCACCTGTACTGTATATACATATGGCTGTGTCCTATAGAATAATGGTATCACCTGTACTGTATATACATATGGCTGTGTCCTATAGAATAATGGTACCATGTCACCTGTACTGTATATACATATGGCTGTGTCCTATAGAATAATGGTATCATGTCACCTGTACTGTATATACATATGGCTGTGTCCTATAGAATAATGGTATATCACCTGTACCGTATATACATATGGCTGTGTCCTATAGAATAATGGTATCATGTCACCTGTACTGTATATATATATGGCTGTGTCCTATAGAATAATGGTATCATGTCACCTGTACTGTATAGTGTATATGGCTGTGTCCTATAGAATAATGGTATCATGTCACCTGTACCGTATATACATATGGCTGTGTCCTATAGAATAATGGTACCATGTCACCTGTACCGTATATACATATGGCTGTGTCCTATAGAATAATGTTATATCACCTGTACTGTATATACATATGGCTGTGTCCTATAGAATAATGGTATATCACCTGTACCGTATATACATATGGCTGTGTCCTATAGAATAATGGTATCATGTCACCTGTACCGTATATACATATGGCTGTGTCCTATAGAATAATGGTACCATGTCACCTGTACTGTATATACATATGGCTGTGTCCTATAGAATAATGGTACCATGTCACCTGTACCGTATATACATATGGCTGTGTCCTATAGAATAATGGTACCATGTCACCTGTACAGTATATACATATGGCTGTGTCCTATAGAATAATGGTATATCACCTGTACTGTATATACATATGGCTGTGTCCTATAGAATAATGGTATCACCTGTACTGTATATACATATGGCTGTGTCCTATAGAATAATGGTACCATGTCACCTGTACCGTATATACATATGGCTGTGTCCTATAGAATAATGGTACCATGTCACCTGTACCGTATATACATATGGCTGTGTCCTATAGAATAATGGTATCATGTCACCTGTACTGTATATACATATGGCTGTGTCCTATAGAATAATGGTATATCACCTGTACCGTATATACATATGGCTGTGTCCTATAGAATAATGGTACCATGTCACCTGTACTGTATATACATATGGCTGTGTCCTATAGAATAATGGTATATCCCCTGTACCGTATATACATATGGCTGTGTCCTATAGAATAATGGTACCATGTCACCTGTACTGTATATACATATGGCTGTGTCCTATAGAATAATGGTACCATGTCACCTGTACTGTATATACATATGGCTGTGTCCTATAGAATAATGGTACCATGTCACCTGTACTGTATATACATATGGCTGTGTCCTATAGAATAATGGTATCATGTCACCTGTACTGTATATACATATGGCTGTGTCCTATAGAATAATGGTATCATGTCACCTGTACTGTATATACATATGGCTGTGTCCTATAGAATAATGGTACCATGTCACCTGTACTGTATATACATATGGCTGTGTCCTATAGAATAATGGTACCATGTCACCTGTACTGTATATACATATGGCTGTGTCCTATAGAATAATGGTATATCACCTGTACTGTATATACATATGGCTGTGTCCTATAGAATAATGGTACCATGTCACCTGTACAGTATATACATATGGCTGTGTCCTATAGAATAATGGTACCATGTCACCTGTACCGTATATACATATGGCTGTGTCCTATAGAATAATGGTACCATGTCACCTGTACTGTATATACATATGGCTGTGTCCTATAGAATAATGGTATCATGTCACCTGTACTGTATATACATATGGCTGTGTCCTATAGAATAATGGTATATCACCTGTACTGTATATACATATGGCTGTGTCCTATAGAATAATGGTATCACCTGTACTGTATATACATATGGCTGTGTCCTATAGAATAATGGTATCACCTGTACCGTATATACATATGGCTGTGTCCTATAGAATAATGGTATATCACCTGTACTGTATATACATATGGCTGTGTCCTATAGAATAATGGTACCATGTCACCTGTACCGTATATACATATGGCTGTGTCCTATAGAATAATGGTACCATATCACCTGTACCGTATAGTGTATATGGCTGTGTCCTATAGAATAATGGTACCATGTCATCTGTACCGTATATACATATGGCTGTGTCCTATAGAATAATGGTACCATGTCACCTGTACTGTATATACATATGGCTGTGTCCTATAGAATAATGGTATCATGTCACCTGTACTGTATATACATATGGCTGTGTCCTATAGAATAATGGTACCATGTCACCTGTACTGTATATACATATGGCTGTGTCCTATAGAATAATGGTATCATGTCACCTGTACTGTATATACATATGGCTGTGTCCTATAGAATAATGGTATATCACCTGTACTGTATATACATATGGCTGTGTCCTATAGAATAATGGTATCACCTGTACTGTATATACATATGGCTGTGTCCTATAGAATAATGGTATATCACCTGTACTGTATATACATATGGCTGTGTCCTATAGAATAATGGTATATCACCTGTACTGTATATACATATGGCTGTGTCCTATAGAATAATGGTATATCACCTGTACTGTATATACATATGGCTGTGTCCTATAGAATAATGGTATCATGTCACCTGTACCGTATATACATATGGCTGTGTCCTATAGAATAATGGTATATCACCTGTACCGTATATACATATGGCTGTGTCCTATAGAATAATGGTATATCACCTGTACTGTATATACATATGGCTGTGTCCTATAGAATAATGGTACCATGTCACCTGTACCGTATATACATATGGCTGTGTCCTATAGAATAATGGTATCACCTGTACTGTATATACATATGGCTGTGTCCTATAGAATAATGGTATCACCTGTACTGTATATACATATGGCTGTGTCCTATAGAATAATGGTACCATGTCACCTGTACTGTATATACATATGGCTGTGTCCTATAGAATAATGGTACCATGTCACCTGTACCGTATATACATATGGCTGTGTCCTATAGAATAATGGTACCATGTCACCTGTACTGTATAGTGTATATGGCTGTGTCCTATAGAATAATGGTACCATGTCACCTGTACTGTATATACATATGGCTGTGTCCTATAGAATAATGGTATATCACCTGTACTGTATATACATATGGCTGTGTCCTATAGAATAATGGTATATCCCCTGTACCGTATATACATATGGCTGTGTCCTATAGAATAATGGTATCATGTCACCTGTACTGTATATACATATGGCTGTGTCCTATAGAATAATGGTATCACCTGTACTGTATATACATATGGCTGTGTCCTATAGAATAATGGTATCACCTGTACAGTATATACATATGGCTGTGTCCTATAGAATAATGGTATCATGTCACCTGTACCGTATATACATATGGCTGTGTCCTATAGAATAATGGTACCATGTCACCTGTACTGTATATACATATGGCTGTGTCCTATAGAATAATGGTATCACCTGTACCGTATATACATATGGCTGTGTCCTATAGAATAATGGTACCATGTCACCTGTACTGTATATACATATGGCTGTGTCCTATAGAATAATGGTATATCACCTGTACTGTATATACATATGGCTGTGTCCTATAGAATAATGGTACCATGTCACCTGTACCGTATATACATATGGCTGTGTCCTATAGAATAATGGTACCATGTCACCTGTACCGTATATACATATGGCTGTGTCCTATAGAATAATGGTATATCACCTGTACCGTATATACATATGGCTGTGTCCTATAGAATAATGGTACCATGTCACCTGTACTGTATATACATATGGCTGTGTCCTATAGAATAATGGTATCATGTCACCTGTACCGTATATACATATGGCTGTGTCCTATAGAATAATGGTATCACCTGTACTGTATATACATATGGCTGTGTCCTATAGAATAATGGTACCATGTCACCTGTACTGTATATACATATGGCTGTGTCCTATAGAATAATGGTACCATGTCACCTGTACCGTATATACATATGGCTGTGTCCTATAGAATAATGGTACCATGTCACCTGTACTGTATATACATATGGCTGTGTCCTATAGAATAATGGTATATCACCTGTACTGTATATACATATGGCTGTGTCCTATAGAATAATGGTACCATGTCACCTGTACTGTATATACATATGGCTGTGTCCTATAGAATAATGGTATATCACCTGTACTGTATATACATATGGCTGTGTCCTATAGAATAATGGTATATCCCCTGTACCGTATATACATATGGCTGTGTCCTATAGAATAATGGTATCATGTCACCTGTACTGTATATACATATGGCTGTGTCCTATAGAATAATGGTATATCACCTGTACTGTATATACATATGGCTGTGTCCTATAGAATAATGGTATATCACCTGTACTGTATATACATATGGCTGTGTCCTATAGAATAATGGTATATCACCTGTACTGTATATACATATGGCTGTGTCCTATAGAATAATGGTATATTCCCTGTACCGTATATACATATGGCTGTGTCCTATAGAATAATGGTATATCACCTGTACAGTATATACATATGGCTGTGTCCTATAGAATAATGGTATCATGTCACCTGTACCGTATATACATATGGCTGTGTCCTATAGAATAATGGTACCATGTCACCTGTACAGTATATACATATGGCTGTGTCCTATAGAATAATGGTATCATGTCACCTGTACCGTATATACATATGGCTGTGTCCTATAGAATAATGGTACCATGTCACCTGTACTGTATATACATATGGCTGTGTCCTATAGAATAATGGTACCATGTCACCTGTACTGTATATACATATGGCTGTGTCCTATAGAATAATGGTATCATGTCACCTGTACTGTATATACATATGGCTGTGTCCTATAGAATAATGGTACCATGTCACCTGTACTGTATATACATATGGCTGTGTCCTATAGAATAATGGTACCATGTCACCTGTACCGTATATACATATGGCTGTGTCCTATAGAATAATGGTACCATGTCACCTGTACCGTATATACATATGGCTCTGTCCTATAGAATAATGGTATATCACCTGTACCGTATATACATATGGCTGTGTCCTATAGAATAATGGTACCATGTCACCTGTACCCTATATACATATGGCTGTGTCCTATAGAATAATGGTACCATGTCACCTGTACCGTATATACATATGGCTGTGTCCTATAGAATAATGATACCATGTCACCTGTACCGTATATACATATGGCTGTGTCCTATAGAATAATGGTATCACCTGTACTGTATATACATATGGCTGTGTCCTATAGAATAATGGTATCATGTCACCTGTACTGTATATACATATGGCTGTGTCCTATAGAATAATGGTACCATGTCACCTGTACCGTATATACATATGGCTGTGTCCTATAGAATAATGGTATCACCTGTACCGTATATACATATGGCTGTGTCCTATAGAATAATGGTACCATGTCACCTGTACCGTATAGTGTATATGGCTGTGTCCTATAGAATAATGGTACCATGTCACCTGTACCGTATATACATATGGCTGTGTCCTATAGAATAATGGTACCATGTCACCTGTACCGTATATACATATGGCTGTGTCCTATAGAATAATGGTATCATGTCACCTGTACTGTATATACATATGGCTGTGTCCTATAGAATAATGGTATATCACCTGTACCGTATATACATACGGCTGTGTCCTATAGAATAATGGTATCACCTGTACCGTATATACATATGGCTTTGTCCTATAGAATAATGGTATATCACCTGTACTGTATATACATATGGCTGTGTCCTATAGAATAATGGTACCATGTCACCTGTACTGTATATACATATGGCTGTGTCCTATAGAATAATGGTACCATGTCACCTGTACCGTATATACATATGGCTGTGTCCTATAGAATAATGGTACCATGTCACCTGTACTGTATATACATATGGCTGTGTCCTATAGAATAATGGTATCACCTGTACTGTATATACATATGGCTGTGTCCTATAGAATAATGGTACCATGTCACCTGTACCGTATATACATATGGCTGTGTCCTATAGAATAATGGTACCATGTCACCTGTACCGTATATACATATGGCTGTGTCCTATAGAATAATGGTACCATGTCACCTGTACTGTATATACATATGGCTGTGTCCTATAGAATAATGGTATATCACCTGTACTGTATATACATATGGCTGTGTCCTATAGAATAATGGTACCATGTCACCTGTACCGTATATACATATGGCTGTGTCCTATAGAATAATGGTATATCACCTGTACCGTATATACATATGGCTGTGTCCTATAGAATAATGGTACCATGTCACCTGTACCGTATATACATATGGCTGTGTCCTATAGAATAATGGTATCATGTCACCTGTACTGTATATACATATGGCTGTGTCCTATAGAATAATGGTATCATGTCACCTGTACTGTATATACATATGGCTGTGTCCTATAGAATAATGGTATCATGTCACCTGTACTGTATATACATATGGCTGTGTCCTATAGTATAATGGTATCACCTGTACAGTATATACATATGGCTGTGTCCTATAGAATAATGGTACCATGTCACCTGTACCGTATAGTGTATATGGCTGTGTCCTATAGAATAATGGTACCATGTCACCTGTACTGTATATACATATGGCTGTGTCCTATAGAATAATGGTATCATGTCACCTGTACCTTATATACATATGGCTCTGTCCTATAGAATAATGGTATCACCTGTACCGTATATACATATGGCTGTGTCCTATAGAATAATGGTACCATGTCACCTGTACCGTATATACATATGGCTGTGTCCTATAGAATAATGGTATATCACCTGTACTGTATATACATATGGCTGTGTCCTATAGAATAATGGTACCATGTCACCTGTACCGTATATACATATGGCTGTGTCCTATAGAATAATGGTACCATGTCACCTGTACTGTATATACATATGGCTGTGTCCTATAGAATAATGGTACCATGTCACCTGTACTGTATATACATATGGCTGTGTCCTATAGAATAATGGTACCATGTCACCTGTACCGTATATACATATGGCTGTGTCCTATAGAATAATGGTACCATGTCACCTGTACCGTATATACATATGGCTGTGTCCTATAGAATAATGGTATCACCTGTACTGTATATACATATGGCTGTGTCCTATAGAATAATGGTACCATGTCACCTGTACTGTATATACATATGGCTGTGTCCTATAGAATAATGGTACCATGTCACCTGTACTGTATATACATATGGCTGTCCTATAGAATAATGGTATCACCTGTACCGTATATACATATGGCTGTGTCCTATAGAATAATGGTACCATGTCACCTGTACTGTATATACATATGGCTGTGTCCTATAGAATAATGGTACCATGTCACCTGTACCGTATATACATATGGCTGTGTCCTATAGAATAATGGTATATCACCTGTACCGTATATATACATATGGCTGTGTCCTATAGAATAATGGTACCATGTCACCTGTACTGTATATACATATGGCTGTGTCCTATAGAATAATGGTACCATGTCACCTGTACCGTATATACATATGGCTGTGTCCTATAGAATAATGGTATCATGTCACCTGTACTGTATAATGTATATGGCTGTGTCCTATAGAATAATGGTACCATGTCACCTGTACCGTATATACATATGGCTGTGTCCTATAGAATAATGGTATATCACCTGTACCGTATATACATATGGCTGTGTCCTATAGAATAATGGTATCATGTCACCTGTACCGTATATACATATGGCTGTGTCCTATAGAATAATGGTATCACCTGTACTGTATATACATATGGCTGTGTCCTATAGAATAATGGTACCATGTCACCTGTACTGTATATACATATGGCTGTGTCCTATAGAATAATGATACCATGTCACCTGTACCGTATATATATATGGCTGTGTCCTATAGAATAATGGTACCATGTCACCTGTACCGTATATACATATGGCTGTGTCCTATAGAATAATGGTACCATGTCACCTGTACCGTATATACATATGGCTGTGTCTTATAGAATAATGGTACCATGTCACCTGTACCGTATATACATATGGCTGTGTCCTATAGAATAATGGTACCATGTCACCTGTACCGTATATACATATGGCTGTGTCCTATAGAATAATGGTACCATGTCACCTGTACCGTATATACATATGGCTGTGTCTTATAGAATAATGGTACCATGTCACCTGTACCGTATATACATATGGCTGTGTCCTATAGAATAATGGTATCACCTGTACCGTATATACATATGGCTGTGTCCTATAGAATAATAGTACCATGTCACCTGTACTGTATATACATATGGCTGTGTCCTATAGAATAATGGTATCACCTGTACCGTATATACATATGGCTGTGTCCTATAGAATAATGGTACCATGTCACCTGTACTGTATATACATATGGCTGTGTCCTATAGAATAATGGTACCATGTCACCTGTACCGTATATACATATGGCTGTGTCCTATAGAATAATGGTATATCACCTGTACCGTATATACATATGGCTGTGTCCTATAGAATAATGGTACCATGTCACCTGTACCGTATATACATATGGCTGTGTCCTATAGAATAATGGTATCACGTCACCTGTACTGTATATACATATGGCTGTGTCCTATAGAATAATGGTACCATGTCACCTGTACTGTATATACATATGGCTGTGTCCTATAGAATAATGGTATCATGTCACCTGTACCGTATATATACATATGGCTGTGTCCTATAGAATAATGGTACCATGTCACCTGTACCGTATATACATATGGCTGTGTCCTATAGAATAATGGTATCATGTCACCTGTACCGTATATATACACATATGGCTGTGTCCTATAGAATAATGGTACCATGTCACCGGTACCGTATATACATATGGCTGTGTCCTATAGAATAATGGTATCACCTGTACTGTATATACATATGGCTGTGTCCTATAGAATAATGGTATATCACCTGTACCGTATATACATATGGCTGTGTCCTATAGAATAATGGTACCATGTCACCTGTACCGTATATACATATGGCTGTGTCCTATAGAATAATGGTATATCACCTGTACAGTATATACATATGGCTGTGTCCTATAGAATAATGGTACCATGTCACCTGTACCGTATATACATATGGCTGTGTCCTATAGAATAATGGTATCACCTGTACAGTATATACATATGGCTGTGTCCTATAGAATAATGGTACCATGTCACCTGTACTGTATAGTGTATATGGCTGTGTCCTATAGAATAATGGTATATCACCTGTACTGTATATACATATGGCTGTGTCCTATAGAATAATGGTACCATGTCACCTGTACCGTATATACATATGGCTGTGTCCTATAGAATAATGGTACCATGTCACCTGTACTGTATATACATATGGCTGTGTCCTATAGAATAATGGTATCATGTCACCTGTACCGTATATACATATGGCTGTGTCCTATAGAATAATGGTACCATGTCACCTGTACTGTATATACATATGGCTGTGTCCTATAGAATAATGGTACCATGTCACCTGTACCGTATATACATATGGCTGTGTCCTATAGAATAATGGTACCATATCACCTGTACCGTATATACATATGGCTGTGTCCTATAGAATAATGGTACCATGTCACCTGTACCGTATATACATATGGCTGTGTCCTATAGAATAATGGTACCATGTCACCTGTACTGTATATACATATGGTTGTGTTCAGACCTATAGAATAATGGTATCACCTGTACCGTATATACATATGGCTGTGTCCTATAGAATAATGGTACCATGTCACCTGTACTGTATATACATATAGCTGTGTCCTATAGAATAATGGTATATCACCTGTACTGTATATACATATGGCTGTGTCCTATAGAATAATGGTATCATGTTACCTGTACCGTATATACATATAGCTGTGTCCTATAGAATAATGGTATATCACCTGTACCGTATATACATATGGCTGTGTCCTATAGAATAATGGTATCACCTGTACTGTATATACATATGGCTGTGTCCTATAGAATAATGGTACCATGTCACCTGTACTGTATATACATATGGCTGTGTCCTATAGAATAATGGTATATCACCTGTACCGTATATACATATGGCTGTGTCCTATAGAATAATGGTATATCACCTGTACCGTATATACATATAGCTGTGTCCTATAGAATAATGGTATCATGTCACCTGTACAGTATATACATATGGCTGTGTCCTATAGAATAATGGTATATCACCTGTACCGTATATACATATGGCTGTGTCCTATAGAATAATGGTATATCACCTGTACCGTATATACATATGGCTGTGTCCTATAGAATAATGGTATATCACCTGTACCGTATATACATATGGCTGTGTCCTATAGAATAATGGTACCATGTCACCTGTACTGTATATACATATGGCTGTGTCCTATAGAATAATGGTACCATGTCACCTGTACTGTATATACATATGGCTGTGTCCTATAGAATAATGGTATCATGTCACCTGTACTGTATATACATATGGCTGTGTCCTATAGAATAATGGTATATCACCTGTACCGTATATACATATGGCTGTGTCCTATAGAATAATGGTATCACCTGTACCGTATATACATATGGCTGTATCCTATAGAATAATGGTATATCACCTGTACCGTATATACATATGGCTGTGTCCTATAGAATAATGGTACCATGTCACCTGTACTGTATATACATATGGCTGTGTCCTATAGAATAATGGTACCATGTCACCTGTACTGTATATACATATGGCTGTGTCCTATAGAATAATGGTATCACCTGTACTGTATATACATATGGCTGTGTCCTATAGAATAATGGTATATCACCTGTACTGTATATACATATGGCTGTGTCCTATAGAATAATGGTACCATGTCACCTGTACCGTATATACATATGGCTGTGTCCTATAGAATAATGGTATCACCTGTACTGTATATACATATGGCTGTGTCCTATAGAATAATGGTATCACCTGTACCGTATATACATATGGCTGTGTCCTATAGAATAATGGTATATCACCTGTACTGTATATACATATGGCTGTGTCCTATAGAATAATGGTATATCACCTGTACCGTATATACATATGGCTGTGTCCTATAGAATAATGGTATCATGTCACCTGTACCGTATATACATATGTCTGTGTCCTATAGAATAATGGTACCATGTCACCTGTACTGTATATACATATGGCTGTGTCCTATAGAATAATGGTATATCACCTGTACTGTATATACATATGGCTGTGTCCTATAGAATAATGGTACCATGTCACCTGTACCGTATATACATATGGCTGTGTCCTATAGAATAATGGTATCATGTCACCTGTACCGTATATACATATGGCTGTGTCCTATAGAATAATGGTACCATGTCACCTGTACCGTATATACATATGGCTGTGTCCTATAGAATAATGGTATCACCTGTACTGTATATACATATGGCTGTGTCCTATAGAATAATGGTACCATGTCACCTGTACTGTATATACATATGGCTGTGTCCTATAGAATAATGGTATATCACCTGTACCGTATATACATATGGCTGTGTCCTATAGAATAATGGTATATCACCTGTACCGTATATACATATAGCTGTGTCCTATAGAATAATGGTATATCACCTGTACCGTATATACATATGGCTGTGTCCTATAGAATAATGGTATATCACCTGTACCGTATATACATATGGCTGTGTCCTATAGAATAATGGTATATCACCTGTACCGTATATACATATGGCTGTGTCCTATAGAATAATGGTACCATGTCACCTGTACTGTATATACATATGGCTGTGTCCTATAGAATAATGGTACCATGTCACCTGTACTGTATATACATATGGCTGTGTCCTATAGAATAATGGTATCATGTCACCTGTACTGTATATACATATGGCTGTGTCCTATAGAATAATGGTATCACCTGTACCGTATATACATATGGCTGTATCCTATAGAATAATGGTATATCACCTGTACCGTATATACATATGGCTGTGTCCTATAGAATAATGGTACCATGTCACCTGTACAGTATATACATATGGCTGTGTCCTATAGAATAATGGTACCATGTCACCTGTACTGTATATACATATGGCTGTGTCCTATAGAATAATGGTACCATGTCACCTGTACTGTATATACATATGGCTGTGTCCTATAGAATAATGGTATCACCTGTACTGTATATACATATGGCTGTGTCCTATAGAATAATGGTACCATGTCACCTGTACCGTATATACATATGGCTGTGTCCTATAGAATAATGGTACCATGTCACCTGTACTGTATATACATATGGCTGTGTCCTATAGAATAATGGTATATCACCTGTACTGTATATACATATGGCTGTGTCCTATAGAATAATGGTACCATGTCACCTGTACCGTATATACATATGGCTGTGTCCTATAGAATAATGGTATCATGTCACCTGTACCGTATATACATATGGCTGTGTCCTATAGAATAATGGTACCATAACACCTGTACCGTATATACATATGGCTGTGTCCTATAGAATAATGGTATATCACCTGTACTGTATATACATATGGCTGTATCCTATAGAATAATGGTATCATGTCACCTGTACTGTATATACATATGGCTGTGTCCTATAGAATAATGGTATCATGTCACCTGTACCGTATATACATATGGCTGTGTCCTATAGAATAATGGTATCACCTGTACTGTATATACATATGGCTGTGTCCTATAGAATAATGGTACCATGTCACCTGTACCGTATATACATATGGCTGTGTCCTATAGAATAATGGTATCATGTCACCTGTACCGTATATACATATGGCTGTGTCCTATAGAATAATGGTATCACCTGTACTGTATATACATATGGCTGTGTCCTATAGAATAATGGTATATCACCTGTACCGTATAGTGTATATGGCTGTGTCCTATAGAATAATGGTACCATGTCACCTGTACCGTATATACATATGGCTGTGTCCTATAGAATAATGGTATCATGTCACCTGTACCGTATATACATATAGCTGTGTCCTATAGAATAATGGTATCACCTGTACCGTATATACATATGGCTGTGTCCTATAGAATAATGGTACCATGTCACCTGTACCCTATATACATATGGCTGTGTCCTATAGAATAATGGTATCATGTCACCTGTACCGTATATACATATGGCTGTGTCCTATAGAATAATGGTACCATGTCACCTGTACTGTATATACATATGGCTGTGTCCTATAGAATAATGGTACCATGTCCCCTGTACTGTATATACATATGGCTGTGTCCTATAGAATAATGGTACCATGTCACCTGTACCGTATATACATATGGCTATGTCCTATAGAATAATGGTATATCACCTGTACTGTATATACATATGGCTGTGTCCTATAGAATAATGGTACCATGTCACCTGTACCGTATATACATATGGCTGTGTCCTATAGAATAATGGTACCATGTCACCTGTACCGTATATACATATGGCTGTGTCCTATAGAATAATGGTATATCACCTGTACCGTATATACATATGGCTGTGTCCTATAGAATAATGGTACCATGTCACCTGTACTGTATATACATATGGCTGTGTCCTATAGAATAATGGTACCATGTCACCTGTACTGTATATACATATGGCTGTCCTATAGAATAATGGTACCATGTCACCTGTACCGTATATACATATGGCTGTGTCCTATAGAATAATGGTATCATGTCACCTGTACCGTATATACATATGGCTGTGTCCTATAGAATAATGGTATCATGTCACCTGTACCGTATATACATATGGCTGTGTCCTATAGAATAATGGTACCATGTCACCTGTACTGTATATACATATGGCTGTGTCCTATAGAATAATGGTACCATGTCACCTGTACTGTATATACATATGGCTGTGTCCTATAGAATAATGGTACCATGTCACCTGTACCGTATATACATATGGCTGTGTCCTATAGAATAATGGTATCACCTGTACCGTATATACATATGGCTGTGTCCTATAGAATAATGGTACCATGTCACCTGTACCGTATATACATATGGCTGTGTCCTATAGAATAATGGTACCATGTCACCTGTACTGTATATACATATGGCTGTGTCCTATAGAATAATGGTATCACCTGTACTGTATATACATATGGCTGTGTCCTATAGAATAATGGTACCATGTCACCTGTACTGTATATACATATGGCTGTGTCCTATAGTATAATGGTATCGTGTCACCTGTACTGTATATACATATGGCTGTGTCCTATAGAATAATGGTATCACCTGTACTGTATATACATATGGCTGTGTCCTATAGAATAATGGTATCACCTGTACTGTATATACATATGGCTGTGTCCTATAGAATAATGGTACCATGTCACCTGTACCGTATATACATATGGCTGTGTCCTATAGAATAATGGTATATCACCTGTACTGTATATACATATGGCTGTGTCCTATAGAATAATGGTATATCACCTGTACTGTATATACATATGGCTGTGTCCTATAGAATAATGGTATCACCTGTACCGTATATACATATGGCTGTGTCCTATAGAATAATGGTATCACCTGTACCGTATATACATATGGCTGTATCCTATAGAATAATGGTATCATGTCACCTGTACTGTATATACATATGGCTGTGTCCTATAGAATAATGGTATCACCTGTACCGTATATACATATGGCTGTGTCCTATAGAATAATGGTACCATGTCACCTGTACTGTATATACATATGGCTGTGTCCTATAGAATAATGATACCATGTCACCTGTACCGTATATACATATGGCTGTGTCCTATAGAATAATGATACCATGTCACCTGTACCGTATATACATATGGCTGTGTCCTATAGAATAATGGTATCACCTGTACCGTATATACATATGGCTGTGTCCTATAGAATAATGGTATCACCTGTACCGTATATACATATGGCTGTGTCCTATAGAATAATGGTATATCACCTGTACTGTATATATATATGGCTGTGTCCTATAGAATAATGGTACCATGTCACCTGTACCATATATACATATGGCTGTGTCCTATAGAATAATGGTACCATGTCACCTGTACTGTATATACATATGGCTCTGTCCTATAGAATAATGGTACCATGTCACCTGTACTGTATATACATATGGCTGTGTCCTATAGAATAATGGTACCATGTCACCTGTACTGTATATACATATGGCTGTGTCCTATAGAATAATGGTACCATGTCACCTGTACCGTATATACATATGGCTGTGTCCTATAGAATAATGCTACCATGTCACCTGTACCGTATATACATATGGCTGTGTCCTATAGAATAATGGTATCATGTCACCTGTACCGTATATACATATGGCTGTGTCCTATAGAATAATGGTATATCACCTGTACCGTATATACATATGGCTGTGTCCTATAGAATAATGGTATATCACCTGTACCGTATATACATATGTCTGTGTCCTATAGAATAATGGTATCTTGTCACCTGTACTGTATATACATATGGCTGTGTCCTATAGAATAATGGCACCATGTCACCTGTACTGTATATACATATGGCTGTGTCCTATAGAATAATGGTACCATGTCACCTGTACTGTATATACATATGGCTGTGTCCTATAGAATAATGGTACCATGTCACCTGTACTGTATATATATATGGCTGTGTCCTATAGAATAATGGTATCATGTCACCTGTACCGTATATACATATGGCTGTGTCCTATAGAATAATGGTATATCACCTGTACCGTATATACATATGGCTGTGTCCTATAGAATAATGGTATCATGTCACCTGTACCGTATATACATATGGCTGTGTCCTATAGAATAATGGTATCATGTCACCTGTACCGTATATACATATGGCTGTGTCCTATAGAATAATGGTACCATGTCACCTGTACCGTATATACATATGGCTGTGTCCTATAGAATAATGGTATCATGTCACCTGTACCGTATATACATATGGCTGTGTCCTATAGAATAATGGTATCACCTGTACCGTATATACATATGGCTGTGTCCTATAGAATAATGGTACCAGTCACCTGTACGTATATACATATGGCTGTGTCCTATAGAATAATGTACCATGTCACCTGTACTGTATATACATATGGCTGTGTCCTATAGAATAATGATACCATGTCACCTGTACCGTATATACATATGGCTGTGTCCTATAGAATAATGGTATCACCTGTACCGTATATACATATGGCTGTGTCCTATAGAATAATGGTATCACCTGTACCGTATATACATATGGCTGTGTCCTATAGAATAATGGTATATCACCTGTACTGTATATACATATGGCTGTGTCCTATAGAATAATGGTATCATGTCACCTGTACCGTATATACATATGGCTGTGTCCTATAGAATAATGGTACCATGTCACCTGTACCATATATACATATGGCTGTGTCCTATAGAATAATGGTATATCACCTGTACCGTATATACATATGGCTGTGTCCTATAGAATAATGGTACCATGTCACCTGTACCGTATATACATATGGCTGTGTCCTATAGAATAATGGTATCATGTCACCTGTACCGTATATACATATGGCTGTGTCCTATAGAATAATGGTATATCACCTGTACCGTATATACATATGGCTGTGTCCTATAGAATAATGGTATATCACCTGTACTGTATATACATATGGCTGTGTCCTATAGAATAATGGTATCATGTCACCTGTACCGTATATACATATGGCTGTGTCCTATAGAATAATGGTACCATGTCACCTGTACTGTATATACATATGGCTGTGTCCTATAGAATAATGGTACCATGTCACCTGTACTGTATATACATATGGCTGTGTCCTATAGAATAATGGTATCATGTCACCTGTACCGTATATACATATGGCTGTGTCCTATAGAATAATGGTATATGTCACCTGTACCGTATATACATATGGCTGTGTCCTATAGAATAATGGTATATTCACCTGTACTGTATATACATATGGCTGTGTCCTATAGAATAATGGTATCATGTCACCTGTACCGTATATACATATGGCTGTGTCCTATAGAATAATGGTACCATGTCACCTGTACCGTATATACATATGGCTGTGTCCTATAGAATAATGGTACCATGTCACCTGTACTGTATATACATATGGCTGTGTCCTATAGAATAATGGTATATCACCTGTACTGTATATACATATGGCTGTGTCCTATAGAATAATGGTACCATGTCACCTGTACCGTATATACATATGGCTGTGTCCTATAGAATAATGGTACCATGTCACCTGTACTGTATATACATATGGCTGTGTCCTATAGAATAATGGTACCATGTCACCTGTACCGTATATACATATGGCTGTGTCCTATAGAATAATGGTACCATGTCACCTGTACTGTATATACATATGGCTGTGTCCTATAGAATAATGGTATCACCTGTACTGTATATACATATGGCTGTGTCCTATAGAATAATGGTATCACCTGTACCGTATATACATATGGCTGTGTCCTATAGAATAATGGTATCACCTGTACTGTATATACATATGGCTGTGTCCTATAGAATAATGGTACCATGTTACCTGTACCGTATAGTGTATATGGCTGTGTCCTATAGAATAATGGTACCATGTCACCTGTACCGTATATACATATGGCTGTGTCCTATAGAATAATGGTATATCACCTGTACCGTATATACATATGGCTGTGTCCTATAGAATAATGGTACCATGTCACCTGTACCGTATATACATATGGCTGTGTCCTATAGAATAATGGTACCATGTCACCTGTACTGTATATACATATGGCTGTGTCCTATAGAATAATGGTACCATGTCACCTGTACTGTATATACATATGGCTGTGTCCTATAGAATAATGGTACCATGTCACCTGTACTGTATATACATATGGCTGTGTCCTATAGAATAATGGTACCATGTCACCTGTACTGTATATACATATGGCTGTGTCCTATAGAATAATGGTACCATGTCACCTGTACTGTATATACATATGGCTGTGTCTTATAGAATAATGGTATCATGTCACCTGTACTGTATATATATATGGCTGTGTCCTATAGAATAATGGTATCATGTCACCTGTACCGTATAGTGTATATGGCTGTGTCCTATAGAATAATGGTACCATGTCACCTGTACTGTATATACATATGGCTGTGTCCTATAGAATAATGGTATCACCTGTACTGTATATACATATGGCTGTGTCCTATAGAATAATGGTATATCACCTGTACCGTATATACATATGGCTGTGTCCTATAGAATAATGGTATCATGTCACCTGTACTGTATATACATATGGCTGTGTCCTATAGAATAATGGTATCACCTGTACTGTATATACATATGGCTGTGTCCTATAGAATAATGGTATATCACCTGTACCGTATATACATATGGCTGTGTCCTATAGAATAATGGTATATCACCTGTACTGTATATACATATGGCTGTGTCCTATAGAATAATGGTACCATGTCACCTGTACTGTATATACATATGGCTGTGTCCTATAGAATAATGGTATCACCTGTACTGTATATACATATGGCTGTGTCCTATAGAATAATGGTACCATGTCACCTGTACCGTATATACATATGGCTGTGTCCTATAGAATAATGGTACCATGTCACCTGTACCGTATATACATATGGCTGTGTCCTATAGAATAATGGTATCACCTGTACTGTATATACATATGGCTGTGTCCTATAGAATAATGGTACCATGTCACCTGTACCGTATATACATATGGCTGTGTCCTATAGAATAATGGTATATCACCTGTACTGTATATACATATGGCTGTGTCCTATAGAATAATGGTATATCACCTGTACCGTATATACATATGGCTGTGTCCTATAGAATAATGGTACCATGTCACCTGTACCGTATATACATATGGCTGTGTCCTATAGAATAATGGTATATCACCTGTACTGTATATACATATGGCTGTGTCCTATAGAATAATGGTACCATGTCACCTGTACTGTATATACATATGGCTGTGTCCTATAGAATAATGGTACCATGTCACCTGTACTGTATATACATATGGCTGTGTCCTATAGAATAATGGTATCTTGTCACCTGTACAGTATATACATATGGCTGTGTCCTATAGAATAATGGTATATCACCTGTACTGTATATACATATGGCTGTGTCCTATAGAATAATGGTACCATGTCACCTGTACTGTATATACATATGGCTGTGTCCTATAGAATAATGGTACCATGTCACCTGTACTGTATATACATATGGCTGTGTCCTATAGAATAATGGTATCTTGTCACCTGTACCGTATATACATATGGCTGTGTCCTATAGAATAATGGTATCACCTGTACCGTATATACATATGGCTGTGTCCTATAGAATAATGGTATCATGTCACCTGTACCGTATATACATATGGCTGTGTCCTATAGAATAATGGTATCACCTGTACCGTATATACATATGGCTGTGTCCTATAGAATAATGGTATCATGTCACCTGTACTGTATATACATATGGCTGTGTCCTATAGAATAATGGTACAATGTCACCTGTACTGTATATACATATGGCTGTGTCCTATAGAATAATGGTACCATGTCACCTGTACTGTATATACATATGGCTGTGTCCTATAGAATAATGGTACCATGTCACCTGTACCGTATATACATATGGCTGTGTCCTATAGAATAATGGTATGTCACCTGTACCGTATATACATATGGCTGTGTCCTATAGAATAATGGTACCATGTCACCTGTACTGTATATACATATGGCTGTGTCCTATAGAATAATGGTATCATGTCACCTGTACCGTATATACATATGGCTGTGTCCTATAGAATAATGGTATATCACCTGTACCGTATATACATATGGCTGTGTCCTATAGAATAATGGTACCATGTCACCTGTACTGTATATACATATGGCTGTGTCCTATAGAATAATGGTACCATGTCACCTGTACTGTATATACATATGGCTGTGTCCTATAGAATAATGGTACCATGTCACCTGTACAGTATATACATATGGCTGTGTCCTATAGAATAATGGTATATCACCTGTACCGTATATACATATGGCTGTGTCCTATAGAATAATGGTACCATGTCACCTGTACCGTATATACATATGGCTGTGTCCTATAGAATAATGGTATCTTGTCACCTGTACTGTATATACATATGGCTGTGTCCTATAGAATAATGGTACCATGTCACCTGTACCGTATATACATATGGCTGTGTCCTATAGAATAATGGTACCATGTCACCTGTACCGTATATACATATGGCTGTGTCCTATAGAATAATGGTACCATGTCACCTGTACCGTATATACATATGGCTGTGTCCTATAGAATAATGGTATATCACCTGTACCGTATATACATATGGCTGTGTCCTATAGAATAATGGTACCATGTCACCTGTACTGTATATACATATGGCTGTGTCCTATAGAATAATGGTTCCATGTCACCTGTACTGTATATACATATGGCTGTGTCCTATAGAATAATGGTACCATGTCACCTGTACCGTATAGTGTATATGGCTGTGTCCTATAGAATAATGGTATATCACCTGTACTGTATATACATATGGCTGTGTCCTATAGAATAATGATATCATGTCACCTGTACTGTATATACATATGGCTGTGTCCTATAGAATAATGGTATTTCACCTGTACTGTATATACATATGGCTGTGTCCTATAGAATAATGGTACCATGTCACCTGTACCGTATATACATATGGCTGTGTCCTATAGAATAATGGTACCATGTCACCTGTACCGTATATACATATGGCTGTGTCCTATAGAATAATGGTATCACCTGTACTGTATATACATATGGCTGTGTCCTATAGAATAATGGTATATCACCTGTACTGTATATACATATGGCTGTGTCCTATAGAATAATGGTACCATGTCACCTGTACTGTATATACATATGGCTGTGTCCTATAGAATAATGGTATCATGTCACCTGTACAGTATATACATATGGCTGTGTCCTATAGAATAATGGTATCATGTCACCTGTACTGTATATACATATGGCTGTGTCCTATAGAATAATGGTATATCACCTGTACTGTATATACATATGGCTGTGTCCTATAGAATAATGGTATCATGTCACCTGTACTGTATATACATATGGCTGTGTCCTATAGAATAATGGTACCATGTCACCTGTACCGTATAGTGTATATGGCTGTGTCCTATAGAATAATGGTACCATGTCACCTGTACCGTATATACATATGGCTGTGTCCTATAGAATAATGGTATCATGTCACCTGTACCGTATATACATATGGCTGTGTCCTATAGAATAATGGTATCATGTCACCTGTACTGTATATACATATGGCTGTGTCCTATAGAATAATGGTACCATGTCACCTGTACCGTATAGTGTACATATGGCTGTGTCCTATAGAATAATGGTACATGTCACCTGTACCGTATATACATATGGCTGTGTCCTATAGAATAATGGTACCATGTCACCTGTACCGTATATACATATGGCTGTGTCCTATAGAATAATGGTATCATGTCACCTGTACCTGTATATACATATGGCTGTGTCCTATAGAATAATGGTACATGTCACCTGTACCGTATAGTACATATGGCTGTGTCCTATAGAATAATGGTTTCACCTGTACCGTATATACATATGGCTGTGTCCTATAGATTAATGGTATCATGTCACCTGTACTGTATATACATATGGCTGTGTCCTATAGAATAATGGTATCATGTCACCTGTACCGTATATACATATGGCTGTGTCCTATAGAATAATGGTACCATGTCACCTGTACCGTATATACATATGGCTGTGTCCTATAGAATAATGGTATCACCTGTACCGTATATACATATGGCTGTGTCCTATAGAATAATGGTACCATGTCACCTGTACCGTATATACATATGGCTGTGTCCTATAGAATAATGGTATCATGTCACCTGTACTGTATATACATATGGCTGTGTCCTATAGAATAATGGTACCATGTCACCTGTACCGTATATACATATGGCTGTGTCCTATAGAATAATGGTATATCACCTGTACCGTATATACATATGGCTGTGTCCTATAGAATAATGGTATCATGTCACCTGTACCGTATATATACATATGGCTGTGTCCTATAGAATAATGGTATCACCTGTACCGTATATACATATGGCTGTGTCCTATAGAATAATGGTACCATGTCACCTGTACTGTATATACATATGGCTGTGTCCTATAGAATAATGGTATCACCTGTACCGTATATACATATGGCTGTGTCCTATAGAATAATGGTATATCACCTGTACCGTATATACATATGGCTGTGTCCTATAGAATAATGGTATCATGTCACCTGTACTGTATATACATATGGCTGTGTCCTATAGAATAATGGTATCACCTGTACTGTATATACATATGGCTGTGTCCTATAGAATAATGTACCATGTCACCTGTACTGTATATACATATGGCTGTGTCCTATAGAATAATGGTATCACCTGTACCGTATATACATATGGCTGTGTCCTATAGAATAATGGTATATCACCTGTACTGCATATACATATGGCTGTGTCCTATAGAATAATGGTATATCACCTGTACCGTATATACATATGGCTGTGTCCTATAGAATAATGGTATATCACCTGTACCGTATATACATATGGCTGTGTCCTATAGAATAATGGTATATCACCTGTACTGCATATACATATGGCTGTGTCCTATAGAATAATGGTATCATGTCACCTGTACCGTATATACATATGGCTGTGTCCTATAGAATAATGGTATCATGTCACCTGTACCGTATATACATATGGCTGTGTCCTATAGAATAATGGTACCATGTCACCTGTACCTGTATATACATATGGCTGTGTCCTATAGAATAATGGTACCATGTCACCTGTACTGTATATACATATGGCTGTGTCCTATAGAATAATGGTATCATGTCACCTGTACCGTATATACATATGGCTGTGTCCTATAGAATAATGGTACCATGTCACCTGTACCGTATATACATATGGCTGTGTCCTATAGAATAATGGTACCATGTCACCTGTACTGTATATACATATGGCTGTGTCCTATAGAATAATGGTATCATGTCACCTGTACTGTATATACATATGGCTGTGTCCTATAGAATAATGGTATATCACCTGTACCGTATATACATATGGCTGTGTCCTATAGAATAATGGTATCACCTGTACCGTATATACATATGGCTGTGTCCTATAGAATAATGGTACCATGTCACCTGTACTGTATATACATATGGCTGTGTCCTATAGAATAATGGTATCATGTCACCTGTACTGTATATACATATGGCTGTGTCCTATAGAATAATGGTACCATGTCACCTGTACTGTATATACATATGGCTGTGTCCTATAGAATAATGGTATATCACCTGTACTGTATATACATATGGCTGTATCCTATAGAATAATGGTACCATGTCACCTGTACCGTATAGTGTATATGGTTGTGTCCTATAGAATAATGGTACCATGTCACCTGTACCGTATATACATATGGCTGTGTCCTATAGAATAATGGTATCATGTCACCTGTACCGTATATACATATGGCTGTGTCCTATAGAATAATGGTATATCACCTGTACCGTATATACATATGGCTGTGTCCTATAGAATAATGGTACCATGTCACCTGTACCGTATATACATATGGCTGTGTCCTATAGAATAATGGTACCATGTCACCTGTACCGTATATACATATGGCTGTGTCCTATAGAATAATGGTATATCACCTGTACCGTATATACATATGGCTGTGTCCTATAGAATAATGGTACCATGTCACCTGTACCGTATATACATATGGCTGTGTCCTATAGAATAATGGTATCACCTGTACTGTATATACATATGGCTGTGTCCTATAGAATAATGGTACCATGTCACCTGTACTGTATATACATATGGCTGTGTCCTATAGAATAATGGTATCATGTCACCTGTACTGTATATACATATGGCTGTGTCCTATAGAATAATGGTATATCACCTGTACCGTATATACATATGGCTGTGTCCTATAGAATAATGGTACAGGTCACCTGTACCGTATATACATATGGCTGTGTCCTATAGAATAATGGTACCATGTCACCTGTACTGTATATACATATGGCTGTGTCCTATAGAATAATGGTATCACCTGTACTGTATATACATATGGCTGTGTCCTATAGAATAATGGTACCATGTCACCTGTACTGTATATACATATGGCTGTGTCCTATAGAATAATGGTATCATGTCACCTGTACTGTATATACATATGGCTGTGTCCTATAGAATAATGGTACCATGTCACCTGTACTGTATATACATATGGCTGTGTCCTATAGAATAATGGTATCATGTCACCTGTACTGTATATACATATGGCTGTGTCCTATAGAATAATGGTATCATGTCACCTGTACCGTATATACATATGGCTGTGTCCTATAGAATAATGGTACCATGTCACCTGTACCGTATATACATATGGCTGTGTCCTATAGAATAATGGTATCATGTCACCTGTACCGTATAGTGTATATGGCTGTGTCCTATAGAATAATGGTACCATGTCACCTGTACTGTATATACATATGGCTGTGTCCTATAGAATAATGGTATATCACCTGTACCGTATATACATATGGCTGTGTCCTATAGAATAATGGTATATCACCTGTACCGTATATACATATGGCTGTGTCCTATAGAATAATGGTACCATGTCACCTGTACCGTATATACATATGGCTGTGTCCTATAGAATAATGGTATCATGTCACCTGTACTGTATATACATATGGCTGTGTCCTATAGAATAATGGTATCATTCACCTGTACCTGTATATACATATGGCTGTGTCCTATAGAATAATGGTACATCACCTGTACCGTATATACATATGGCTGTGTCCTATAGAATAATGGTACCATGTCACCTGTACTGTATATACATATGGCTGTGTCCTATAGAATAATGGTACCATGTCACCTGTACTGTATATACATATGGCTGTGTCCTATAGAATAATGGTATATCACCTGTACCGTATATACATATGGCTGTGTCCTATAGAATAATGGTACCATGTCACCTGTACTGTATATACATATGGCTGTGTCCTATAGAATAATGGTACCATGTCACCTGTACCGTATATACATATGGCTGTGTCCTATAGAATAATGGTACCATGTCACCTGTACGTATATACATATGGCTGTGTCCTATAGAATAATGGTACCATGTCACCTGTACTGTATATACATATGGCTGTGTCCTATAGAATAATGGTACCATGTCACCTGTACTGTATATACATATGGCTGTGTCCTATAGAATAATGGTATCATGTCACCTGTACCGTATATACATATGGCTGTGTCCTATAGAATAATGGTACATGTCACCTGTACCGTATATACATATGGCTGTGTCCTATAGAATAATGGTACCATGTCACCTGTACCGTATATACATATGGCTGTGTCCTATAGAATAATGGTACCATGTCACCTGTACTGTATATACATATGGCTGTGTCCTATAGAATAATGGTACATGTCACCTGTACTGTATATACATATGGCTGTGTCCTATAGAATAATGGTACCATGTCACCTGTACGTATATACATATGGCTGTGTCCTATAGAATAATGGTACCATGTCACCTGTACTGTATATACATATGGCTGTGTCCTATAGAATAATGGTATAGTCACCTGTACCTGTATATACATATGGCTGTGTCCTATAGAATAATGGTATCATGTCACCTGTACGTATATACATATGGCTGTGTCCTATAGAATAATGGTACCATGTCACCTGTACCGTATATACATATGGCTGTGTCCTATAGAATAATGGTACCATGTCACCTGTACTGTATATACATATGGCTGTGTCCTATAGAATAATGGTACCATGTCACCTGTACTGTATATACATATGGCTGTGTCCTATAGAATAATGGTATCCATGTCACCTGTACGTATATACATATGGCTGTGTCCTATAGAATAATGGTACCATGTCACCTGTACTGTATATACATATGGCTGTGTCCTATAGAATAATGGTATCATGTCACCTGTACTGTATATACATATGGCTGTGTCCTATAGAATAATGGTACATCACCTGTACCGTATATACATATGGCTGTGTCCTATAGAATAATGGTATCATGTCACCTGTACTGTATATACATATGGCTGTGTCCTATAGAATAATGGTATCATGTCACCTGTACTGTATATACATATGGCTGTGTCCTATAGAATAATGGTACCATGTCACCTGTACTGTATATACATATGGCTGTGTCCTATAGAATAATGGTATATCACCTGTACCGTATATACATATGGCTGTGTCCTATAGAATAATGGTACCATGTCACCTGTACCGTATATACATATGGCTGTGTCCTATAGAATAATGGTACATGTCACCTGTACTGTATATACATATGGCTGTGTCCTATAGAATAATGGTACATGTCACCTGTACTGTATATACATATGGCTGTGTCCTATAGAATAATGGTATCATGTCACCTGTACTGTATATACATATGGCTGTGTCCTATAGAATAATGGTACCATGTCACCTGTACTGTATATACATATGGCTGTGTCCTATAGAATAATGGTATATCACCTGTACTGTATATACATATGGCTGTGTCCTATAGAATAATGGTACCATGTCACCTGTACTGTATATACATATGGCTGTGTCCTATAGAATAATGGTACCATGTCACCTGTACTGTATATACATATGGCTGTGTCCTATAGAATAATGGTATCATGTCACCTGTACTGTATATACATATGGCTGTGTCCTATAGAATAATGGTATCATGTCACCTGTACTGTATATACATATGGCTGTGTCCTATAGAATAATGGTACCATGTCACCTGTACCTGTATATACATATGGCTGTGTCCTATAGAATAATGGTACCATGTCACCTGTACCGTATATACATATGGCTGTGTCCTATAGAATAATGGTACCATGTCACCTGTACTGTATATACATATGGCTGTGTCCTATAGAATAATGGTACCATGTCACCTGTACCGTATATACATATGGCTGTGTCCTATAGAATAATGGTACCATGTCACCTGTACCGTATATACATATGGCTGTGTCCTATAGAATAATGGTACCATGTCACCTGTACTGTATATACATATGGCTGTGTCCTATAGAATAATGGTATCATGTCACCTGTACTGTATATACATATGGCTGTGTCCTATAGAATAATGGTACCATGTCACCTGTACCGTATATACATATGGCTGTGTCCTATAGTATAATGGTATCATGTCACCTGTACTGTATATACATATGGCTGTGTCCTATAGAATAATGGTATCATGTCACCTGTACTGTATATACATATGGCTGTGTCCTATAGAATAATGGTACATGTCACCTGTACTGTATATACATATGGCTGTGTCCTATAGAATAATGGTACCATGTCACCTGTACCGTATATACATATGGCTGTGTCCTATAGAATAATGGTATCATGTCACCTGTACCGTATATACATATGGCTGTGTCCTATAGAATAATGGTATCATGTCACCTGTACTGTATATACATATGGCTGTGTCCTATAGAATAATGGTATCATGTCACCTGTACTGTATATACATATGGCTGTGTCCTATAGAATAATGGTACATGTCACCTGTACCTGTATATACATATGGCTGTGTCCTATAGAATAATGGTACCATGTCACCTGTACCGTATATACATATGGCTGTGTCCTATAGAATAATGGTATCATGTCACCTGTACTGTATATACATATGGCTGTGTCCTATAGAATAATGGTATCATGTCACCTGTACTGTATATACATATGGCTGTGTCCTATAGAATAATGGTACATGTCACCTGTACTGTATATACATATGGCTGTGTCCTATAGAATAATGGTATCATGTCACCTGTACCGTATATACATATGGCTGTGTCCTATAGAATAATGGTATCATGTCACCTGTACAGTATATACATATGGCTGTGTCCTATAGAATAATGGTATCATGTCACCTGTACTGTATATACATATGGCTGTGTCCTATAGAATAATGGTATCATGTCACCTGTACTGTATATACATATGGCTGTGTCCTATAGAATAATGGTACCATGTCACCTGTACCGTATATACATATGGCTGTGTCCTATAGAATAATGGTACCATGTCACCTGTACCGTATATACATATGGCTGTGTCCTATAGAATAATGGTATCATGTCACCTGTACCGTATATAGATATGGCTGTGTCCTATAGAATAATGGTATCATGTCACCTGTACCGTATATACATATGGCTGTGTCCTATAGAATAATGGTATCATGTCACCTGTACCGTATATACATATGGCTGTGTCCTATAGAATAATGGTACCATGTCACCTGTACTGTATATACATATGGCTGTGTCCTATAGAATAATGGTATCATGTCACCTTTACAGTATATACATATGGCTGTGTCCTATAGAATAATGGTATCATGTCACCATGTCACCTGTATATACATATGGCTGTGTCCTATAGAATAATGGTACCATGTCACCTGTACCGTATATACATATGGCTGTGTCCTATAGAATAATGGTACCATGTCACCTGTACCTGTATATACATATGGCTGTGTCCTATAGAATAATGGTATCATGTCACCTGTACCGTATATACATATGGCTGTGTCCTATAGAATAATGGTACCATGTCACCTGTACTGTATATACATATGGCTGTGTCCTATAGAATAATGGTACCATGTCACCTGTACTGTATATACATATGGCTGTGTCCTATAGAATAATGGTACCATGTCACCTGTACCGTATATACATATGGCTGTGTCCTATAGAATAATGGTACCATGTCACCTGTACCGTATATACATATGGCTGTGTCCTATAGAATAATGGTATATCACCTGTACCGTATATACATATGGCTGTGTCCTATAGAATAATGGTACATGTCACCTGTACCTGTATATACATATGGCTGTGTCCTATAGAATAATGGTATCATGTCACCTGTACCTGTATATACATATGGCTGTGTCCTATAGAATAATGGTATCATGTCACCTGTACCTGTATATACATATGGCTGTGTCCTATAGAATAATGGTACCATGTCACCTGTACCGTATATACATATGGCTGTGTCCTATAGAATAATGGTACATGTCACCTGTACCGTATATACATATGGCTGTGTCCTATAGAATAATGGTACCATGTCACCTGTACCGTATATACATATGGCTGTGTCCTATAGAATAATGGTATCATGTCACCTGTACTGTATATACATATGGCTGTGTCCTATAGAATAATGGTATCATGTCACCTGTACCTGTATATACATATGGCTGTGTCCTATAGAATAATGGTATCATGTCACCTGTACCGTATATACATATGGCTGTGTCCTATAGAATAATGGTACCATGTCACCTGTACTGTATATACATATGGCTGTGTCCTATAGAATAATGGTACCATGTCACCTGTACTGTATAGTACATATGGCTGTGTCCTATAGAATAATGGTATTCACCTGTACTGTATATACATATGGCTGTGTCCTATAGAATAATGGTATCATGTCACCTGTACCGTATATACATATGGCTGTGTCCTATAGAATAATGGTATCATGTCACCTGTACTGTATATACATATGGCTGTGTCCTATAGAATAATGGTACCATGTCACCTGTACTGTATATACATATGGCTGTGTCCTATAGAATAATGGTACCATGTCACCTGTACTGTATATACATATGGCTGTGTCCTATAGAATAATGGTATATCACCTGTACCGTATATACATATGGCTGTGTCCTATAGAATAATGGTACCATGTCACCTGTACCGTATATACATATGGCTGTGTCCTATAGAATAATGGTATCATGTCACCTGTACCGTATATACATATGGCTGTGTCCTATAGAATAATGGTACTATTCACCTGTACTGTATATACATATGGCTGTGTCCTATAGAATAATGGTACCATGTCACCTGTACTGTATATACATATGGCTGTGTCCTATAGAATAATGGTATATCACCTGTACCGTATATACATATGGCTGTGTCCTATAGAATAATGGTATCACCTGTACCGTATATACATATGGCTGTGTCCTATAGAATAATGGTATCATGTCACCTGTACCGTATATACATATGGCTGTGTCCTATAGAATAATGGTATCATGTCACCTGTACTGTATATACATATGGCTGTGTCCTATAGAATGTCACCTGTACCGTATATACATATGGCTGTGTCCTATAGAATAATGGTATCATGTCACCTGTACTGTATATACATATGGCTGTGTCCTATAGAATAATGGTATCACCTGTACTGTATATACATATGGCTGTGTCCTATAGAATAATGGTACCATGTCACCTGTACTGTATATACATATGGCTGTGTCCTATAGAATAATGGTACCATGTCACCTGTACTGTATATACATATGGCTGTGTCCTATAGAATAATGGTATATCACCTGTACTGTATATACATATGGCTGTGTCCTATAGAATAATGGTATCATGTCACCTGTACTGTATATACATATGGCTGTGTCCTATAGAATAATGGTACCATGTCACCTGTACTGTATATACATATGGCTGTGTCCTATAGAATAATGGTATCTTTCACCTGTACTGTATATACATATGGCTGTGTCCTATAGAATAATGGTATCATGTCACCTGTACTGTATATACATATGGCTGTGTCCTATAGAATAATGGTACCATGTCACCTGTACTGTATATACATATGGCTGTGTCCTATAGAATAATGGTATATCACCTGTACCGTATATACATATGGCTGTGTCCTATAGAATAATGGTACCATGTCACCTGTACTGTATATACATATGGCTGTGTCCTATAGAATAATGGTACCATGTCACCTGTACTGTATATACATATGGCTGTGTCCTATAGAATAATGGTATATTCACCTGTACTGTATATACATATGGCTGTGTCCTATAGAATAATGGTACCATGTCACCTGTACCGTATATACATATGGCTGTGTCCTATAGAATAATGGTATCATGTCACCTGTACTGTATATACATATGGCTGTGTCCTATAGAATAATGGTATCATGTCACCTGTACTGTATATACATATGGCTGTGTCCTATAGAATAATGGTACATGTCACCTGTACTGTATATACATATGGCTGTGTCCTATAGAATAATGGTATCATGTCACCTTTACAGTATATACATATGGCTGTGTCCTATAGAATAATGGTATCATTCACCTGTACTGTATATACATATGGCTGTGTCCTATAGAATAATGGTATCATGTCACCTGTACTGTATATACATATGGCTGTGTCCTATAGAATAATGGTATCCATGTCACCTGTACCTGTATATACATATGGCTGTGTCCTATAGAATAATGGTATCATGTCACCTGTACCGTATATACATATGGCTGTGTCCTATAGAATAATGGTATCATGTCACCTGTACTGTATATACATATGGCTGTGTCCTATAGAATAATGGTATCATGTCACCTGTACCGTATATACATATGGCTGTGTCCTATAGAATAATGGTATCATGTCACCTGTACCGTATATACATATGGCTGTGTCCTATAGAATAATGGTATCATGTCACCTGTACGTATATACATATGGCTGTGTCCTATAGAATAATGGTATCATGTCACCTGTACTGTATATACATATGGCTGTGTCCTATAGAATAATGGTACATGTCACCTGTACCGTATATACATATGGCTGTGTCCTATAGAATAATGGTATCATGTCACCTGTACCGTATATACATATGGCTGTGTCCTATAGAATAATGGTATCATGTCACCTGTACCGTATATACATATGGCTGTGTCCTATAGAATAATGGTACATGTCACCTGTACCTGTATATACATATGGCTGTGTCCTATAGAATAATGGTATCATGTCACCTGTACTGTATATACATATGGCTGTGTCCTATAGAATAATGGTATCATGTCACCTGTACTGTATATACATATGGCTGTGTCCTATAGAATAATGGTATATCACCTGTACCGTATATACATATGGCTGTGTCCTATAGAATAATGGTATATCACCTGTACCTGTATATACATATGGCTGTGTCCTATAGAATAATGGTATATCACCTGTACTGTATATACATATGGCTGTGTCCTATAGAATAATGGTATCATTCACCTGTACCGTATATACATATGGCTGTGTCCTATAGAATAATGGTACCATGTCACCTGTACTGTATATACATATGGCTGTGTCCTATAGAATAATGGTATCATGTCACCTGTACCGTATATACATATGGCTGTGTCCTATAGAATAATGGTATCACCTGTACTGTATATACATATGGCTGTGTCCTATAGAATAATGGTATCATGTCACCTTGTACGTATATACATATGGCTGTGTCCTATAGAATAATGGTATCATGCACCTGTACCGTATATACAATATGGCTGTGTCCTATATTAATAATGGTACCATGTCACCTGTACCGTATATACATATGGCTGTGTCCTATAGAATAATGGTATCACCTGTACTGTATATACATATGGCTGTGTCCTATAGAATAATGGTATCATGTCACCTGTACCGTATATACATATGGCTGTGTCCTATAGAATAATGGTACCATGTCACCTGTACCGTATATACATATGGCTGTGTCCTATAGAATAATGGTATATCACCTGTACTGTATATACATATGGCTGTGTCCTATAGAATAATGGTACCATGTCACCTGTACTGTATATACATATGGCTGTGTCCTATAGAATAATGGTACCATGTCACCTGTACCGTATATACATATGGCTGTGTCCTATAGAATAATGGTATCACCTGTACTGTATATACATATGGCTGTGTCCTATAGAATAATGGTACCATGTCACCTGTACTGTATATACATATGGCTGTGTCCTATAGAATAATGGTATATGTCACCTGTACCGTATATACATATGGCTGTGTCCTATAGAATAATGGTACCATGTCACCTGTACCGTATATACATATGGCTGTGTCCTATAGAATAATGGTATCACCTGTACCGTATATACATATGGCTGTGTCCTATAGAATAATGGTACATGTCACCTGTACTGTATATACATATGGCTGTGTCCTATAGAATAATGGTATGTCACCTGTACTGTATATACATATGGCTGTGTCCTATAGAATAATGGTATCACCTGTACTGTATATACATATGGCTGTGTCCTATAGAATAATGGTATATCACCTGTAGTATATACATATGGCTGTGTCCTATAGAATAATGGTACCATGTCACCTGTAGTATATACATATGGCTGTGTCCTATAGAATAATGGTATGTCACCTGTGTGTATATACATATGGCTGTGTCCTATAGAATAATGGTATACCTGTATGTATATACATATGGCTGTGTCCTATAGAATAATGGTATGACCTGTACGTATAGTACATATGGCTGTGTCCTATAGAATAATGGTATGTCACCTGTACTGTATATACATATGGCTGTGTCCTATAGAATAATGGTATCACCTGTACTGTATATACATATGGCTGTGTCCTATAGAATAATGGTATCACCTGTACTGTATATACATATGGCTGTGTCCTATAGAATAATGGTATATCACCTGTACTGTATATACATATGGCTGTGTCCTATAGAATAATGGTATCATGTCACCTGTACTGTATATACATATGGCTGTGTCCTATAGAATAATGGTACCATGTCACCTGTACTGTATATACATATGGCTGTGTCCTATAGAATAATGGTATCACCTGTACTGTATATACATATGGCTGTGTCCTATAGAATAATGGTATCCCTGTACCGTATATACATATGGCTGTGTCCTATAGAATAATGGTATATGTCACCTGTACTGTATATACATATGGCTGTGTCATAGAATAATGGTACCATGTCACCTGTACCGTATATATATGGCTGTGTCCTATAGAATAATTATGTCACCTGTACGTATATACATATGGCTGTGTCCTATAGAATAATGGTACCATGTCACCTGTACCGTATATACATATGGCTGTGTCCTATAGAATAATGGTTATCACCGTACTGTAGCTACATATGGCTGTGTCCTATAGAATAATGGTACCATCACCTGTACCGTATAGTGTATGGCTGTGTCCTATAGAATAATGGTAACGATGTCACCTGTACTGTATATACATATGGCTGTGTCCTATAGAATAATGGTATCTGGCAGATGTACTGTATATACATATGGCTGTGTCCTATAGAATAATGGTATCACCTGTACTGTATATAAATGTGGCTGTGTCCTATAGAATAATGGTACAGTCACCTGTACCGTATAGGATATGGCTGTGTCCTATGAATAATGGTACCATGCACCTGTACCCATATACATATGGCTGTGTCCTATAGAATAATGGTACCATGTCCCTGTAGGTATATACATATGGCTGTGTCTATAGAATAATGTAGACCTGTACATATATACATATGGCTGTGTCCTATAGAATAATGGTACCATGTCACCTGTACTGTGTAGTACATAAGGCTGTGTCCTATAGAATAATGGCTATGGCCTGTACTGTTATAATATGAGCTGTGTCCTAGAATAATGGTATATGTCACCTGTACCGTATATACATATGGGCTGTGTCCATAGAATAATGGTACCATGTCACCTGTACTTAACATACATATGGCTGTGTCCTCTAGAATATGGTATCATGTCACCTGTTTCTGTATATAATATGGCTGTGACCAGGAATTGGTATCTCCTGTCTCGAAATACATATGTCTGTGTCCTTGAGAATAATTCTCCTTCCCTGTACTGTATATAATGAGCTTGGCCTATGGAATAATGGTAATGACCTGTCTGTATAAACATAGGCTGTGTCCTATAGAATAATGGTATACACCTGTACCGTATATACATATGGCTGGTTGTAGAATAATGGTACATGTCTGTAGGTATTCATATGGCTGAGTCCTAAGGAGGATGGATCACCTGGACCTTGTCCATGATGGCTGTGTCCATAAATAATGGTATGTCACTGTAGAGTAGAGAAAATGGCTGAGTCAAAGAATAATGGTTCATGACACCTGTCCTGAATCCTACAATTGCTCTGTCCTATAGAATAATGGTACCATTCACCTGTACTTATAGCCATATGGCTGGCCTATAGAATAATGAGACCACTGACTTTATACACCATGGTGGTCCTATGAATAAGGTACCGATAGGTCTCCCGAACGTTTCCATGCTGCACATTACATCTCCCGTCCTTCTCCACGTATCGCTGGCGGCATATCACCGGTCTCCTTCTATGGCTTCTCCGCCAGTTTAGAAGCATGTGAGAAGGCCGGCTTGTTGTTAGTGATGGTGGAGCCGGGGATAGAATAATGTTGGATGTAACCTGAAGGCATATGGCTTGCCTATAGAAATGGAATGAGAGTATTACAAAGGGAAAGGGGCCCCCACGTATCCCTCTAAGGTGAGCACCACCTGTGTTGACCTTACTCCAGGTGATGATCCCTATGGGGCAATGGCCATGATGGTATGAGCCACCAGAGGTGTAGCTCCTGGGCCCCAGGACAATAACTGTAGGGCCAACGCTTACTGTATGCCATTTTTAACAGAGCAGGACCCCTCAGGTATTAGGATATGGGTGTGCCCCTTTATTGGTATACCCTATACCCATAGTACAGTGGGGCCCCTCAGTTATTAGGGCCAAAGTACCCCCTATAGGTATACCCTATACCCCTCATGTGTCCTGTAGTGACATCACAGACCCCCCAGTGGGACACTCGCTCACTTACCCTCAGATTGGTGCTGCTGGGGATCCTGCCGCTATATAATGGGGTAGGTGCCCCCCCCCATACCTGGTCAGTGACTACAGGAGTCGTCCCCAGTCCTATAATTAGCCTGATGGTCCCGGATCTATACGTGTCATCCCTCTCCGCCGGCAGCCCTGCTTCAGCTGTTGCCATGGAAACCCCTCCCAGCCTGCTCTATAGCGACCTGACAGCTCCTCGGCTCACGATTAACCCTTGCCGTACTGAGTGTAGTCCTTCATGCACTCCATCTCATGTGACCTGGCAGCGGGAGAGGCAGGTAGCCGGCCGCACATGTATAATGTACACACGACCGTTATATAACATGGAGGAGCATGACGCAGGCAATACTCTGAGCGCTGCCATGTCCCCCCCCATAATGAGAGCTGCCGGAGACCCCCACAACATGGCACAATATCTTATACCAGCCGGAGACCCCCCCCCCCAACATGGTACGATGGTCTGTAATCAGCTGGAGACCCCCACAACATGGCATAATGGTCTATCATCAGCCGGAGACCCCCACAATATCTTATACCAGCCGGAGACCCCACAATATCTTATACCAGCCGGAGACCCCACAATATCTTATACCAGCCGGAGACCCCACAACATGGCATAATGGTCTATCATCAGCCGGAGACCCCCACAATATCTTATACCAGCCGGAGACCCCACAACATGGCATAATGGTCTATCATCAGCCGGAGACCCCCACAATATCTTATACCAGCCGGAGACCCCACAATATCTTATACCAGCCGGAGACCCCACAATATCTTATACCAGCCGGAGACCCCACAACATGGCATAATGGTCTATCATCAGCCGGAGACCCCCACAATATCTTATACCAGCCGGAGACCCCACAATATCTTATACCAGCCGGAGACCCCACAACATGGCATAATGGTCTATCATCAGCCGGAGACCCCCACAATATCTTATACCAGCCGGAGACCCCACAACATGGCATAATGGTCTATCATCAGCCGGAGACCCCCACAATATCTTATACCAGCCGGAAACCCCACAATATCTTATACCAGCCGGAGACCCTCACAATCTGGTATGGGGCCCCCCGCCGGGCTACATACCTCAGGGACGGTGGCACTCCGGCTCCTGGCGATGGCTTCCCGGCATCTTCGCCTCCACCAGCTCTTGTATCCTCCTGCTGCAGGAGAATGGAGGAAGCCGCTGCCGGAGAGGGAGATGATCAGTCCCTGCCCCTCACGTCGTGTCTGAGGAAGGAGGATCAGCGAGGAGGCTGCAGGTGGGGGTCTCCACATGAGTGACAGGTGAGGATGGGACGACGACCAAGAGCAGCTCTGAGGGCAACATGCCAGATACATACAACATGGAGCAGATCATACAGGACCCCCATCTGCTGTATCCAGCACCGCTATCCCAGGGGGGGGGACATATATATATATACAACATGGAGCAGATCATACAGGACCCCCCATCTGCTGTATCCAGCACCGCTATCCAAGGGGGGGGACACATATATATATACAACATGGAGCAGATCATACAGGACCCCCATCTGCTGTATCCAGCACCGCTATCCCAGGGGGGAGGGGGACATATATATATATACAACATGGAGCAGATCATACAGGACCCCCATCTGCTGTATCCAGCACCGCTATCCCGGGGGGGAGGGGGACATATATATATATACAACATGGAGCAGATCATACAGGACCCCCATCTGCTGTATCCAGCACCGCTATCCAAGGGGGGGGACACATATATATATACAACATGGAGCAGATCATACAGGACCCCCCATCTGCTGGATCCAGCACCGCTATCCAAGGGGGGGGACATATATATATATATACACAACATGGAGCAGATCATACAGGACCCCCATCTGCTGTATCCAGCACCGCTATCCCAGGGGGGGGACATATATATATATATACAACATGGAGCAGATCATACAGGACCCCCCATCTGCTGTATCCAGCACCGCTATCCCAGGGGGGGGGGGGGGGACATATATATATATACACAACATGGAGCAGATCATACAGGACCCCCCATCTGCTGTATCCAGCACCGCTATCCCAGGGGGGGGACATATATATATATACAACATGGAGCAGATCATACAGGACCCCCATCTGCTGTATCCAGCACCGCTATCCCGGGGGGGGACATATATATATATACACAACATGGAGCAGATCATACAGGACCCCCCATCTGCTGTATCCAGCACCGCTATCCCGGGGGGGGGGACATATATATATATATACACAACATGGAGCAGATCATACAGGACCCCCCATCTGCTGTATCCAGCACCGCTATCCCAGGGGGGGGGGGGGGACATATATATATATACACAACATGGAGCAGATCATACAGGACCCCCATCTGCTGTATCCAGCACCACTATCCCGGGGGGGGGGGGACATATATATATATATACACAACATGGAGCAGATCATACAGGACCCCCCATCTGCTGTATCCAGCACCGCTATCCCAGGGGGGGGGACATATATATATATACACAACATGGAGCAGATCATACAGGACCCCCATCTGCTGTATCCAGCACCGCTATCCTCCCGGGGGGGGACATATATATATATACAACATGGAGCAGATCATACAGGACCCCCCATCTGCTGTATCCAGCACCGCTATCCTGGGGGGGGACATATATATATATATATATATATATACAACATGGAGCAGATCATACAGGACCCCCATCTGCTGGATCCAGCACCGCTATCCCGGGGGGGGGGACATATATATATATATATATACAACATGGAGCAGATCATACAGGACCCCCCATCTGCTGGATCCAGCACCGCTATCCCGGGGGGGGGGGACATATATATATATACAACATGGAGCAGATCATACAGGACCCCCCATCTGCTGGAACCAGCACCGCTATCCCGGGGGGGAGGGGGACATATATATATACAACATGGAGCAGATCATACAGGACCCCCCATCTGCTGTATCCAGCACCGCTATCCCAGGGGGGGGGGGAGGGGGACATATATATATATACAACATGGAGCAGATCATACAGGACCCCCCATCTGCTGGGTCCAGCACCGCTATCCCGGGGGGGGACATATATATATATATACAACATGGAGCAGATCATACAGGACCCCCCATCTGCTGGATCCAGCACCGCTATCCCGGGGGGGGAGGTGGAATATATATATACAACATGGAGCAGATCATACAGGACCCCCCATCTGCTGGAACCAGCACCGCTATCCCGGGGGGGGAGGTGGAATATATATATACAACATGGAGCAGATCATACAGGACCCCCCATCTGCTGGATCCAGCACCGCTATCCCGGGGGGGGGACATATATATATATACAACATGGAGCAGATCATACAGGACCCCCCATCTGCTGGATCCAGCACCGCTATCCCGGGGGGGGGGGACATATATATATATATACAACATGGAGCAGATCATACAGGACCCCCCATCTGCTGGAACCAGCACCGCTATCCCGGGGGGGGGGGGGGGGGGGGGTGGAATATATATACAACATGGAGCAGATCATACAGGACCCCCCATCTGCTGGATCCAGCACCGCTATCCCGGGGGGGAGGGGGACATATATATATACAACATGGAGCAGATCATACAGGACCCCCCATCTGCTGGGTCCAGCACCGCTATCCCGGGGGGGGACATATATATATATACAACATGGAGCAGATCATACAGGACCCCCCATCTGCTGGGTCCAGCACCGCTATCCCGGGGGGGGACATATATATATATATACAACATGGAGCAGATCATACAGGACCCCCCATCTGCTGGATCCAGCACCGCTATCCCGGGGGGGGAGGTGGAATATATATATACAACATGGAGCAGATCATACAGGACCCCCCATCTGCTGGAACCAGCACCGCTATCCCGGGGGGGGAGGTGGAATATATATATACAACATGGAGCAGATCATACAGGACCCCCCATCTGCTGGATCCAGCACCGCTATCCCGGGGGGGGGACATATATATATATACAACATGGAGCAGATCATACAGGACCCCCCATCTGCTGGATCCAGCACCGCTATCCCGGGGGGGGGGGGGGGGGGGGACATATAAATATATAGTGTCCCAGAACAGCCATTCTTATGCTCACACTTTCATTATAACCAGATCTGTTCTGGAAAGCTATGGTCCACTGCAAACTGCGTGTATTGTGTCCCCCTTCTCAGTGTTTAGGTCTGCCATTTCAGTCATTTATTGCATGTGTATTCAGGTATCAGTGTCTAAAGGTATTATGTCGCCTCCTAGTGTTCAAGGATGGTACTTCTCATGTATATTTCTCTGTATATGCCTAATGGTGTGATGATGCAATGGCTGGATTTCACGTGACTGTGCCCTGCTTCCATGGTAACTCCAATGGTCATCGAGCTTTTGGCTGGGGTTACCATGTGACTTCCTGTGCTACCTCAGTCTTGTCTTGTCCTCCACCTTTAGGAGACAAGTTCTGTCCGTCCTCTCTCCCTGCTAAGAGAGAGACCTGCGTGTGCTCTGCTGCTCCAGTCCACTGGCTGTGTTCCTGTCTCAAGTCTCAAGATTCTCATCTGGGTGTCGATTCTTCAGTCATTCTTCAGTTCCTCTCATCATCATCTCCTCAAATCATCAACAGCAAGTATTTCATTCAAGTCTCATTCCACCCAGCATCTCAGCTTCAGTTTCACTACTACTCCCATCATTCAGCACGCTACTCTCACAGCCTATTGCAGCATCACCCATTACTCTGCCTTATTCCCGGTTGCATCCGGAGAGACTGTTGCTACTAGTTACCACTGTTACAATAAATATACAACTACCGATGTTTCTGAACCTTGGCATTGGTGTGTTCATTGGTGCCCTGACTAAGGACAACGAAGAATCGCACGCCCAGTATTCCCGCATGGTCAGGAGCCCGGTTTCCAGCTGTATCACCCTCGTGCCTACACCGTGACCACATTATCCTACAGCTGCCCCGGTTCCTGCCTGTTAGCACCATCTATACTGCGGAGTGGCCCCTAGGGGTCAGGGCATTGCATTTGGCGTCACGAACAGGAAAACGATCACATTGTGTGCCCCCCAAGACTGTGCCGCAACCCCAAAGAGACTTTGTAACTGTCACGGTGGCCCAGGAAGGGGTTAAGGCCGCACTTCCCAGGTTCCCGCGCGCGCCGCTCAAGCTCCGCCCCCGGCCCTTCAGCCATTGCCTCTGTTGCCGGGGGAAGAAGATTCCTGCTGCGCCTGCCGGAAGTCGCCGGCCCCAGCTTCCGCCTGCTTCACCGCTGTCTCCTGCTGCTCCTGCCGCGGTCATCTCAGCTCACCGCCAGTCGTCCGGACCACTCGTGCAGCTCATCCAGGGATCCCGTCTGCTGCGCTGGGACAGCCAGATAAGTGAAAGTTCCCCATCACGTCCAGCTCGGATGATGATGCCGGCAGCGGGTCAAATAGTCCACCCTCCTCACCCGCTGGCGCACCTGCTCCTCCAGCTGCCCCCCCTGCATCTGCTAGTGCCGCTGGAGTGCCGTTCTTCATTGGACCCAACCACCTGCCCAGCTATAAGGGGGAGCCCCACACCTTGTCTGCTTTTAAAGAGAAAATTTCACATACTCTAGAACTGGTTTCTCTCTCCCCTACTCAGCAGGTACAGCTCCTACTCGGACAACTAGAAGGTCCTGCTGCAGAGGAGGTCCGGACATGGCCTGCCACAGAAAAAGCCGGGGTGCAGCAGATTCTTGATCGCCTCCGGAGGGAATTTGAGGTGCAGTCCCCCACAGAAGTTCGCCTCCAGTTCTATGATCGGCGCCAGAAACCAGGTGAGACCCTGAGAGACTATGCCCTTGCCCTCCAGTCTGCCTATCGGGCCCTACAACAGGTGGATGTCATTGACCCCTCTGCAGCAGAGAACATAATCACAGACCGCTTCATAGAGGGCATAGACTCTAGGCTCATCCAAAGCCAGCTGCGCATGTTGGCTCCGCAGAACCCTGGTATGTCCTTCCTAGATTTCAAAACTCTGGCTCTGAGGGTAATCGGAACTGACTCTCCCTGCCATAACTGCCCCCCGACCTCGAGTCAGCCAGCACTGACAGGTGTGACCTCTGGGCATGTCACCACGCCTGCCATCTCATCTGTTCCCGCTGTCCAGGCCGTGCAAGCTTCTCTCACCAGCCCCCTGGTTACTCCTGACCTCCTTACTCACGTAGTCAGCTCTCTTTGTCAAGCCATTCAAGAGCTAAAAGGGACCTCATCCATCTCCTCCTCCCACTCTACCTCCAGTCAGAAACCTGTCCCTAGAGTCACCTCCCAGGCACCCACGCTCTGCCCTAGCCATACCCCACAGGGCCACACCACGAGAGCAGCCCTACTGTGACTATTGTCGGCGACATGGACACTACCAATCCCAGTGCTTTCAGTTAGACGGGCCACCCCCGGGTCCGAGGGCCAACACCCGGGAGGTAGAATCTCAGGCCCGCAGGAGTCACAATGGCTCTCAAAGTTCCTATCGCAATGCCCGCATGTGACTCTATGGATAGACTGTGTGCCTCTCGAGGCCTTGGTGGACACTGGGTCCCAGGTTACTACCATCCCCAAACATGTTTTTGAAGCACATTGGGACCGCAGGGTGTTGTGTCCAGTGGAGAAGGCCAGGCTAAAACTGATTGCTAGTAATGGTCGGCCTATCTCACAACTAGGGTATTGGGAACCCACTATATGCATTGGTAACCGGAGGTTAGCCCAACAGGGTGTTATAGTCACTGAGGCTCAAGGGGACAGTGGTGTTACAGTCTTGGGCATGAATGTCATTCGCCATGTATTCTCTGAATTAGTAGCTGCCCTGCATAACTCTCTGTCTCAAGCTTCTCCCCCTACAGACAAGCCATCCAGAAGACTATCAAGGCGCTCACCGCTCAGCAGAGGTTTGTCAATCACCGTGGGGAGATTTGCCGTGTCCGTACTAAAGATGCTCGCCCCATCACTATCCCAGCTAACAGCGAGACCCTTATCTGGTGCAGGGCTCGACCGGGCCTAGACAACGCTGACTACGAGGCTCTACTAGATTCCATTGATATTGAGGGGCAACCCCTTGTCATGGCTGCCCGAAGTCTAGTGACCGTCACCAATGGTCAGGTTCCGGTGCGGCTGGTCAACCTCAGTGCATCTTCAGTCGACTTACCTAAATTTACTACGGTTGCCATGCTCCACCAACTCGACCCTGAGGATCTCATATGTGAAGAAACTATCGCCCATCAGAGGTCGATTAGGACATCATCAGGAGAATCCCAACAGTCCCACGCTCCTTGGTGGGATGCCCTCAACATCGGGGATGCCAACACCCCAATCGAGCATATTCAGGGGGTACTCAAAGTTGCCAAGCGCCATCACGAGGCCTTTAGCAAACATTCACTTGACTTTGGTAAAACTGGGCTGGTCCAGCATCGAATCAATACCAAAGATCATCCTCCTATCAAGGAGAAGCACCGGCCTATTCCGCCTGCCAGCTATCAGCAGGTAAAGAAACTGCTCCAGGAAATGAAGGACACCAACGTCATCCAGGAGAGCCAAAGTCCGTGGGCTGCCCCTATTGTCCTCGTTAAAGAGAAGGACGGCAACATCAGATTCTGTGTTGACTACCGGAAACTGAACACCATTACTCACAAGGATGCCTATCCGCTGCCTCGTATAGAGGAATCTATTGCTGCTCTGGGTTCAGCTGCCTACTTCTCCACGTTGGATCTCACCAGCGGGTATTAGCAAGTGCCCATGGCTCCGGAAGACCGGGAGAAGACGGCCTTTACTACCCCCATGGGACTCTGAGTTCACCAGTATGCCGTTTGGGCTCTGCAACGCCCCCTCCACATTTCAGCGGTTAATGGAGAGGTGCCTCGGTCACGTCAACTTCCAAAGTGTATTGCTCTACCTGGACGACGTCATTGTCTACTCTCGCACTTATGAGGACCATATTCATCACTTAGCCGAAGTGTTTCAAGTCCTTATTGACCATGGCCTCAAGATCAAACCGTCGAAGTGCCATCTCCTCAAACCGCAGGTGAACTATTTGGGGCATGTCGTCAGTGCCGCGGGGATACAACCTGACCCCGAGAAGATTTCGGCTGTGGAAAGCTGGGGCATTCCTAAGACGGTGAAAGAGGTGAGAAGCTTCCTTGGATTTGCGGGCTACTAACGCTGCTTCATACCCCACTTCGCCCAGGTGGCTGAACCACTCAATGAGCTACTCCGTGGCTGTCCTCGAGAGAACTACAATCGACGGCTACCCATAGAGTGGTCTGAACGTCAGGAGAATGGCGTTTCAAACCCTGAAGGCCCTCTTGATCTCGCCTCCCATCCAGGCTTACCCTGACTATAGTCGGCCCTTCCGCCTCTACACAGATGCCAGCTTTCAAGGCCTAGGGGCTGTCCTGTCTCAAGTCCAGGGTAATCAAGAAAGAGTTATCGCCTATGCCAGCCGAAGTTTAAGAGGTGCTGAAAAGAATGATAGTAACTACAGCTCGTTCAAATTGGAGTTGCTTGCGCTGGTGTGGGCCGTTACGGAAAAGTTCAAAGATTACCTTGCGGCTACACCGTTCACTGTCTATACAGATAACAACCCGCTAGCTCACCTCAATACCGCGCGACTGGGCGCTCTGGAACAGCTTTGGGCCTCTAGGTTGGCCAACTTCAACTTCGAGATCAAGTATCAAAGCGGCAAGGCCAATGTGAATGCTGACCTGCTGTCTCGACTGCCTAGAGGGGAGGAAGCCCCGGAGGATGACGACTGGGAAGATGTAGAGATGCCCCCTTTCTATCAGAGATTCGCTACCCAGAGTACTACCACGGCGGTCAAAGCGGCGTGGCGTCCCATGACCCAGGGCCTTATCAAGATTTGTCCCGATGGCAGACCATCCAGAATGAGTCCACAGTCTTGGGGGAAATCTATGACTACTTGTCTACTGAGAGAGTCCCCATGAGGATCAAGAGGCCCTATCCAGACGTTGAATTGAGACGCCTCTGGAGACAGAAGAATCGGCTCTTCCTCCATAAGGGCCTACTTCTGAGGAATTCGTTGGACCCCGTCTCTGGAGAATGATGCCATCAGATCTTGATTCCCCGGCGAGACGCCAAATTGGTGTTGGATGCCTACCACGACCGTTCCGGCCATTTCGGGGTCCATAAGACTGAGGCGACCATCCGTCAACGGTTCTATTGGATCGGGATGCGGGCTGACATTGAGAACTGGTGTGCTGAATGCCCCGCCTGTAACATCTCCAAGGCGGGAGGAAGAGAGGCTCGAGCTTCCTTGCATTCCATTGTGTCTCACCGGCCAAATCAGCTTGTTGCCTTAGACCATGTGAAGTTGGCCCCAACGAGATGTGGATACACCTATGCCCTGACCATGGTCGATCACTACTCCAAGTGGGTAGTCGTGGTACCCGTCCGAGACTTGACTGCAAGGACCACAGCCATCACTTTCTACAAAGAATATGTGAAACACTACGGCTGTACTGAGTCCCTGCTCACAGACCGAGGCCCGGCTTTCGAATCTCAACTCTTCCATGAGCTGTGCACTTATCACGAGTGCAAAAAGCTTCGCACCACGGCCTATCACCCGCAAGGAAATGGTCTCTGCGAGAAAATCAACCAGGTCTTCATCAATATGCTAAGAACAGCTTCGGTGGCAAAGCGGGTGGAATGGCCTCAACTGTTGGATGAGCTGGTGGAGATCTACAACAACACCACCCATTGCTCTACAGGTTACTCCCCTTTCTATCTGATGTTTGGGCGCCAAGGTCAGCTTCCTCAAGACCGCGCGCTTGGAGTTCAAGTAACTGACACTGTCAACCCTCTGCCTGATACCGACTGGGTCCAAGAGCATCAGAGGAGGATTCAAGACGCCCGAGAGATTGTCGACCAGAAGATGGGAGAGGCCCACCAGCGTCAGGAAGATGCTTATAATCAAGGGGCGCATGCCACACCACTAAGAGTGGGGGACAGAGTCTGGCTAAAAAAATATCACCGCACTCACAAGTTGGAGAGTTTATGGGAGCCTGAGCCCTACGTCATTTCTGCTATTCCCTATCCAGAGACTGACGTGTATGAGGTCAAGAAGCCAGGTCTGGCCCCTCAAACTGTACACCGGAATAGGATAAAGCGCTGTGTGAGGGAGGATCTGCAAGGCCTCACAGCATTCTGTCCAGCACCTGTACAGGCACTTCTGCCAGTCTCAGAGGCTCCATCTAAACCGGTCTCTCTTGAAGATATGCTCCAAACTGAACCATTCCTCATGGCTGTTGGCTATCAGGGGATTCCGGTGAACACCCCAGTTGTCCCGCCTCCTGCGGTTCCTCCTCCGCAACCAGCTGCTGTCAATGACCCCCAATCTGTTCCAGAGCAAGCTACTCATGAAGCCAACCTCATGCTGAGACGGTCTGAGCGCTCAACTCGGGGAACACTACCAAAGTCCTTAAACTGTTTTCCTTCTAGTTTTGTTTGCTGTGTGAAGTTTGCAACGTTCAAGGTTCGTGCCTGGTCCTCCTGACCAAGTTTCCTTATTATCACCCAGCTATGTGCTGATGGACACTCCTTGACCAAACAGTTCTCAGTGCCAGAGCCTTTACATGGACGATGTTCTATATTGCCTAAAGAGACTCTACCACACAGAGACACTAATCCATTCCTTCCCAAAGCATTTTCCAGATTATGTGATTGTCAGAGGTTTATTATTGTACTTCATGATTGCACTTCAGTAGTCAAAAGTCTATTTTCTTGTCAGAGTCTTATATATATATATATATATATTTTTTTTTTTTTTTTTTTTTTTTTTTTTTTTTCCTACCTCTGAGTAAGCAGAAAAGTCATTTAGGTAGTCTCAGAGTAAAGCGTGTCTTTTGAAAAAGTATTTCTTCTCACAGTGTATGTTCTCATGTCAGAGTCAGACAGTTTCCTCCTCCTCTGAGTAAAGAAGTCAGCCTACATATTTATATCTATAGCCTCAGAGAAAGTCTATTTTCTCCATGCATAATCTTATTGTGTATTATTATCATATCTACAGCTGGAAAGATTATTTGAGCCAGTTTTCTTCAGATGTCTTCAGAGTTATGTGAGCCAATCCTCCTCCAGACCTCGCAGTATTTGTTGTCTTTTGTGTTTCCCTTCCTTTTGTCTCCAGTGTTTGTTCACCTCTGTCTTGTCCCAACACAGTAGTTGCTACACATAGTCTTACCTAACATTCACACTGGTCCATACATATTGCACCTTGGATATCTTTTCGTGTGTTTGGCCTATTGGATAATTGTGTTGTATGATGGACCGGTATGTAAGGGGCCCCCATGTATGACCGGTATGTAAGGGGCCCCCATGTATGACCGGTATGTAAGGGGCCCCCATGTATGACCGGTATGTAAGGGGCCCCCATGTATGACCGGTATGTAAGGGGCCCCCATGTATGACCGGTATGTAAGGGGCCCCCATGTATGTTTGCGTTTATTATTTTGTTCTTTTCTCTTTCAGGTGTCCAAGTCACTTCACACAGACACCCAAGGCAGTACACAGGTCTTCACAGTTTTCTTTCCAGTAGGGTAACTCATTTCATTGGAAACCTACTGTCAAACTAACTGGAATATTGAGGGTCGCCCGCCAGCAGTTAAGTTGTCCTGGCTTCCATGTCAGATGGTCCATGCACTAACTACCTGTAACCAGAGTACGTTAGGCACCCCTAGGTGAAGTCCTGCCACTAGGGTTTTCTCTCTCATTCTCTCTCTTGTCACCTGTGCCTTGAGCGTGGGAAACACACATCTACATATTCACTCACACTAACATTCTTTCCTCTTGTCTTGTTGTCCTGGTCCTCTATGTTCATTCGGCCACATCTACCTCAGCTTGTGGTTCGCCGAGGTCGGCTCATTTCTAGTAGGGAGGTATGCAGTGTCCCAGAACAGCCATTCTTATGCTCACACTTTTATTGTAACCAGATCTGTTCTGGAAAGCTATGGTCCACTGCAAACTGCGTGTATTGTGTCACCCTTCTCAGTATTCAGGTCTGCTATTTCATTCATTTATTGCATGTGTATTCAGGTATCAGTGTCTAAAGGTATTATGTCGCCTCCTAGTGTTCAAGGATGGTACTCCTCATGTATATTTCTCTGTATATGCCTAATGGTGTGATGATGCAATGGCTGGATGTCACGTGACTGTGCCCTGCCTCCATGGTAACACCAATGGTCATCGAGCTTTTGGCTGGGGTTACCATGTGACTTCCTGTGCTACCTCAGTCTTGTCCTCCACCTTCAGGAGACAAGTTGTGTCCGTTCTCTCTCCCTGCTAAGAGAGAGACCTGCGTGTGCTCTGCTGCTCCAGTCCACTGGCTGTGTTCCTGTCTCAAGTCTCAAGATTGTCATCTGGGTGTCGATTCTTCAGTCATTCTTCAGTTCCTCTCATCATCATCTTCTCAAATCATCAACAGCAAGTATTTCATTCAAGTCTCATTCCACCCAGCATCTCATCCTCAGTATCACTACTAGTCCCATCATTCAGCACGCTACTCTCACAGCCTATTGCAGCATCACCCATTACTCTGCCTTATTCCCGGTTGCATCCGGAGAGACTGTTGCTACTAGTTACCACCGTTACAATAAATATACAACTACCGTTGTTTCTGAACCTTGGCATTGGTGTGATCATTGGTGCCCTGACTAAGGACAACGAGGAATCGCACGCCCAGTATTCCCGCAGGGTCAGGAGCCCGGTTTCCAGCGGTATCACCCTCGTGCCTACACCGTGACCACTATATCCTACAGCTGCCCCGGTTCCTGCCTGTTAGCACCATCTATACTGCGGAGTGGCCCCCAGGGGTCAGGGCATCGCATATATATACAACATGGAGCAGATCATAAAGGACCCCCCATCTGCTGGATCCAGCACCGCTATCCCGGGGGGGGGAGGGGGACATATATATATATACAACATGGAGCAGATCATAAAGGACCCCCCATCTGCTGGATCCAGCACCGCTATCCCAGGGGGGGGGGGAGGGGGACATATATATATATACACAACATGGAGCAGATCATACAGGACCACCCATCTGCTGGAACCAGCACCGCTATCCCGGGACAAGGAGTTTTGGTCCCCTAGGCAGAGAAGGCAAATATACTGATCCTGCCACATACACCTCCCCTATACCATGACAGCACAGTCACATATACACATCATATACTGATCCTCCCACATACACCTCCCCTATACCATGACAGCACAGCGCCATATACACATCATATACTGATCCCGCCACATACACCTCCCCTATACCATGACAGCCCAGTCACATATACACATCATATACTGATCCTGCCACATACACCTCCCCTATACCATGACAGCACAGTCACATATACACATCATATACTGATCCTACCACATACACCTCCCCTATACCATGACAGCACAGCGCCATATACACATCATATACTGATCCTGCCACATACACCTCCCCTATACCATGACAGCACAGTCACATATACACATCATATACTGATCCTACCACATACACCTCCCCTATACCATGACAGCACAGAGCCATATACACATCATATACTGATCCCGCCACATACACCTCCCCTATACCATGACAGCCCAGTCACATATACACATCATATACTGATCCTGCCACATACACCTCCCCTATACCATGACAGCACAGTCACATATACACATCATATACTGATCCTGCCACATACACCTCCCCTATACCATGACAGCACAGTCACATATACACATCATATACTGATCCTACCACATACACCCCCCCTATACCATGACAGCACAGTCACATATACACATCATATACTGATCCTACCACATACACCTCCCCTATACCATGACAGCACAGTCACATATACACATCATATACTGATCCTACCACATACACCTCCCCTATACCATGACAGCACAGTCACAGCGCCATATACACATCATATACTGATCCTACCACATACACCTCCCCTATACCATGACAGCACAGTCACATATACACATCATATACTGATCCTGCCACATACACCTCCCCTATACCATGACAGCACAGTCACATATACACATCATATACTGATCCTGCCACATACACCTCCCCTATACCATGACAGCACAGCGCCATATACACATCATATACTGATCCTGCCACATACACCTCCCCTATACCATGACAGCACAGCGCCATATACACATCATATACTGATCCTACCACATACACCTCCCCTATACCATGACAGCACAGCGCCATATACACATCATATACTGATCCTGCCACATACACCTCCCCTATACCATGACAGCACAGTCACATATACACATCATATACTGATCCTACCACATACACCTCCCCTATACCATGACCGCACAGTCACATATACACATCATATACTGATCCTACCACATACACCTCCCCTATACCATGACAGCACAGCGCCATATACACATCATATACTGATCCTACCACATACACCTCCCCTATACCATGACAGCACAGCGCCATATACACATCATATACTGATCCTACCACATACACCTCCCCTATACCATGACAGCACAGTCACATATACACATCATATACTGATCCTACCACATACACATCCCCTATACCATGACAGCACAGCGCCATATACACATCATATACTGATCCTACCACATACACCTCCCCTATACCATGACAGCACAGTCACATATACACATCATATACTGATCCTGCCACATACACCTCCCCTATACCATGACAGCACAGTCACATATACACATCATATACTGATCCCGCCACATACACCTCCCCTATACCATGACAGCACAGCGCCATATACACATCATATACTGATCCTCCCACATACACCTCCCCTATACCATGACAGCACAGTCACATATACACATCATATACTGATCCTACCACATACACCTCCCCTATACCATGACAGCACAGTCACATATACACATCATATACTGATCCTACCACATACACCTCCCCTATACCATGACAGCACAGTCACATATACACATCATATACTGATCCTACCACATACACCTCCCCTATACCATGACAGCACAGCGCCATATACACATCATATACTGATCCTGCCACATACACCTCCCCTATACCATGACAGCACAGTCACATATACACATCATATACTGATCCTACCACATACACCTCCCCTATACCATGACAGCACAGTCACATATACACATCATATACTGATCCTACCACATACACCTCCCCTATACCATGACAGCACAGTCACATATACACATCATATACTGATCCTGCCACATACACCTCCCCTATACCATGACAGCACAGTCACATATACACATCATATACTGATCCTACCACATACACCTCCCCTATACCATGTCAGCACAGCGCCATATACACATCATATACTGATCCTACCACATACACCTCCCCTATACCATGACAGCACAGCGCCATATACACATCATATACTGATCCTACCACATACACCTCCCCTATACCATGACAGCAGTCACAGCGCCATATACACATCATATACTGATCCTACCACATACACCTCCCCTATACCATGTCAGCACAGCGCCATATACACATCATATACTGATCCTACCACATACACCTCCCCTATACCATGACAGCACAGTCACAGCGCCATATACACATCATATACTGATCCTGCCACATACACCTCCCCTATACCATGACAGCACAGCGCCATATACACATCATATACTGATCCTACCACATACACCTCCCCTATACCATGACAGCACAGTCACATATACACATCATATACTGATCCTACCACATACACCTCCCCTATACCATGACAGCACAGCGCCATATACACATCATATACTGATCCTGCCACATACACCTCCCCTATACCATGACAGCACAGTCACATATACACATCATATACTGATCCTACCACATACACCTCCCCTATACCATGACAGCACAGTCACATATACACATCATATACTGATCCTACCACATACACCTCCCCTATACCATGACAGCACAGTCACATATACACATCATATACTGATCCTACCACATACACCTCCCCTATACCATGACAGCACAGTCACATATACACATCATATACTGATCCTACCACATACACCCCCCCTATACCATGACAGCACAGCGCCATATACACATCATATACTGATCCTACCACATACACCTCCCCTATACCATGACAGCACAGTCACATATACACATCATATACTGATCCTACCACATACACCTCCCCTATACCATGACAGCACAGTCACATATACACATCATATACTGATCCTACCACATACACCTCCCCTATACCATGACAGCACAGTCACATATACACATCATATACTGATCCTACCACATACAACCCCCCTATACCATGACAGCACAGTCACATATACACATCATATACTGATCCTACCACATACACCTCCCCTATACCATGACAGCACAGTCACATATACACATCATATACTGATCCTACCACATACACCTCCCCTATACCATGACAGCACAGTCACATATACACATCATATACTGATCCTACCACATACACCTCCCCTATACCATGACAGCACAGCGCCATATACACATCATATACTGATCCTACCACATACACCCCCCCTATACCATGACAGCACAGTCACATATACACATCATATACTGATCCTACCACATACACCTCCCCTATACCATGACAGCACAGTCACATATACACATCATATACTGATCCTCCCACATACACCTCCCCTATACCATGACAGCACAGTCACATATACACATCATATACTGATCCTACCACATACACCCCCCCTATACCATGACAGCACAGTCACATATACACATCATATACTGATCCTACCACATACACCTCCCCTATACCATGACAGCACAGTCACATATACACATCATATACTGATCCTGACACATACACCTCCCCTATACCATGACAGCACAGTCACATATACACATCATATACTGATCCTACCACATACACCTCCCCTATACCATGACAGCACAGTCACATATACACATCATATACTGATCCTGCCACATACACCTCCCCTATACCATGACAGCACAGCGCCATATACACATCATATACTGATCCTGCCACATACACCTCCCCTATACCATGACAGCACAGCGCCATATACACATCATATACTGATCCTACCACATACACCTCCCCTATACCATGACAGCACAGTCACATATACACATCATATACTGATCCTACCACATACACCTCCCCTATACCATGACAGCACAGCGCCATATACACATCATATACTGATCCCGCCACATACACCTCCCCTATACCATGACAGCACAGTCACATATACACATCATATACTGATCCTGCCACATACACCTCCCCTATACCATGACAGCACAGTCACATATACACATCATATACTGATCCTGCCACATACACCTCCCCTATACCATGACAGCACAGCGCCATATACACATCATATACTGATCCTGCCACATACACCTCCCCTATACCATGACAGCACAGCGCCATATACACATCATATACTGATCCTACCACATACACCTCCTCTATACCATGACAGCACAGTCACATATACACATCATATACTGATCCTGCCACATACACCTCCCCTATACCATGACAGCACAGTCACATATACACATCATATACTGATCCCGCCACATACACCTCCCCTATACCATGACAGCACAGTCACATATACACATCATATACTGATCCTACCACATACACCTCCCCTATACCATGACAGCACAGTCACATATACACATCATATACTGATCCTACCACATACACCTCCCCTATACCATGACAGCACAGCGCCATATACACATCATATACTGATCCTACCACATACACCTCCCCTATACCATGACAGCACAGTCACATATACACATCATATACTGATCCTACCACATACACCTCCCCTATACCATGACAGCACAGTCACATATACACATCATATACTGATCCTGCCACATACACCTCCCCTATACCATGACAGCACAGTCACATATACACATCATATACTGATCCTGCCACATACACCTCCCCTATACCATGACAGCACAGTCACATATACACATCATATACTGATCCCGCCACATACACCTCCCCTATACCATGACAGCACAGCACCATATACACATCATATACTGATCCTACCACATACACCTCCCCTATACCATGACAGCACAGTCACATATACACATCATATACTGATCCTACCACATACACCTCCCCTATACCATGACAGCACAGTCACATATACACATCATATACTGATCCTACCACATACACCTCCCCTATACCATGACAGCACAGTCACATATACACATCATATACTGATCCTACCACATACACCTCCCTATACCATGTCAGCACAGTCACATATACACATCATATACTGATCCCGCCACATACACCTCCCCTATACCATGACAGCACAGCACCATATACACATCATATACTGATCCTACCACATACACCTCCCCTATACCATGACAGCACAGTCACATATACACATCATATACTGATCCTACCACATACACCTCCCCTATACCATGACAGCACAGTCACATATACACATCATATACTGATCCCGCCACATACACCTCCCCTATACCATGACAGCACAGCACCATATACACATCATATACTGATCCTACCACATACACCTCCCCTATACCATGACAGCACAGTCACATATACACATCATATACTGATCCTACCACATACACCTCCCCTATACCATGATAGCACAGCGCCATATACACATCATATACTGATCCTACCACATACACCTCCCCTATACCATGATAGCACAGTCACATATACACATCATATACTGATCCTGCCACATACACCTCCCCTATACCATGACAGCACAGTCACATATACACATCATATACTGATCCTCCCACATACACCTCCCCTATACCATGACAGCACAGCGCCATATACACATCATATACTGATCCTACCACATACACCTCCCCTATACCATGACAGCACAGTCACATATACACATCATATACTGATCCTACCACATACACCTCCCCTATACCATGACAGCCCAGTCACATATACACATCATATACTGATCCTACCACATACACCTCCCCTATACCATGACAGCACAGCGCCATATACACATCATATACTGATCCTACCACATACACCTCCCCTATACCATGACAGCACAGTCACATATACACATCATATACTGATCCTACCACATACACCCCCCTATACCATGACAGCACAGCGCCATATACACATCATATACTGATCCTACCACATACACCTCCCCTATACCATGACAGCACAGTCACATATACACATCATATACTGATCCTGCCACATATACCTCCCCTATACCATGACAGCACAGTCACATATACACATCATATACTGATCCCGCCACATACACCTCCCCTATACCATGACAGCACAGTCACATATACACATCATATACTGATCCCGCCAGATACACCTCCCCTATACCATGACAGCACAGCGCCATATACACATCATATACTGATCCTACCACATACACCTCCCCTATACCATGACAGCACAGCGCCATATACACATCATATACTGATCCTACCACATACACCTCCCCTATACCATGACAGCACAGTCACAGCGCCATATACACATCATATACTGATCCTACCACATACACCTCCCCTATACCATGACAGCACAGTCACATATACACATCATATACTGATCCTGCCACATACACCTCCCCTATACCATGACAGCACAGTCACATATACACATCATATACTGATCCTGCCACATACACCTCCCCTATACCATGACAGCACAGTCACATATACACATCATATACTGATCCTACCACATACACCTCCCCTATACCATGACCGCACAGTCACATATACACACCATATACTGATCCTACCACATACACCTCCCTATACCATGACAGCACAGTCACATATACACATCATATACTGATCCTACCACATACACCTCCCCTATACCATGACAGCACAGTCACATATACACATCATATACTGATCCCGCCACATACACCTCCCCTATACCATGACAGCACAGCGCCATATACACATCATATACTGATCCTACCACATACACCTCCCCTATACCATGACAGCACAGCGCCATATACACATCATATACTGATCCTACCACATACACCTCCCCTATACCATGATAGCACAGTCACATATACACATCATATACTGATCCTGCCACATACACCTCCCCTATACCATGACAGCACAGCGCCATATACACATCATATACTGATCCTACCACATACACCTCCCCTATACCATGATAGCACAGTCACATATACACATCATATACTGATCCTGCCACATACACCTCCCCTATACCATGACAGCACAGTCACATATACACATCATATACTGATCCTGCCACATACACCTCCCCTATACCATGACAGCACAGTCACATATACACATCATATACTGATCCTACCACATACACCTCCCCTATACCATGACAGCACAGTCACATATACACATCATATACTGATCCCGCCACATACACCTCCCCTATACCATGACAGCACAGTCACATATACACATCATATACTGATCCTACCACATACACCTCCCCTATACCATGACAGCACAGCGCCATATACACATCATATACTGATCCTACCACATACACCTCCCCTATACCATGATAGCACAGTCACATATACACATCATATACTGATCCTGCCACATACACCTCCCCTATACCATGACAGCACAGTCACATATACACATCATATACTGATCCTGCCACATACACCTCCCCTATACCATGACAGCACAGTCACATATACACATCATATACTGATCCTACCACATACACCTCCCCTATACCATGACAGCACAGTCACATATACACATCATATACTGATCCTGCCACATACACCTCCCCTATACCATGACAGCACAGCGCCATATACACATCATATACTGATCCTACCACATACACCTCCCCTATACCATGACAGCACAGTCACATATACACATCATATACTGATCCTACCACATACACCTCCCCTATACCATGACAGCACAGCGCCATATACACATCATATACTGATCCTACCACATACACCTCCCCTATACCATGACAGCACAGTCACATATACACATCATATACTGATCCTACCACATACACCTCCCCTATACCATGACAGCACAGTCACATATACACATCATATACTGATCCTACCACATACACCTCCCCTATACCATGACAGCACAGTCACATATACACATCATATACTGATCCTGCCACATATACCTCCCCTATACCATGACAGCACAGTCACATATACACATCATATACTGATCCCGCCACATACACCTCCCCTATACCATGACAGCACAGTCACATATACACATCATATACTGATCCTACCACATACACCTCCCCTATACCATGACAGCACAGCGCCATATACACATCATATACTGATCCTACCACATACACCTCCCCTATACCATGATAGCACAGTCACATATACACATCATATACTGATCCTGCCACATACACCTCCCCTATACCATGACAGCACAGTCACATATACACATCATATACTGATCCTACCACATACACCTCCCCTATACCATGACAGCACAGCGCCATATACACATCATATACTGATCCTACCACATACACCTCCCCTATACCATGACAGCACAGCGCCATATACACATCATATACTGATCCTACCACATACACCTCCCCTATACCATGACAGCACAGTCACATATACACATCATATACTGATCCTACCACATACACCTCCCCTATACCATGACCGCACAGTCACATATACACATCATATACTGATCCTACCACATACACCTCCCCTATACCATGACAGCACAGTCACATATACACATCATATACTGATCCTGCCACATACACCTCCCCTATACCATGATAGCACAGTCACATATACACATCATATACTGATCCTGCCACATACACCTCCCTATACCATGACAGCACAGTCACATATACACATCATATACTGATCCTACCACATACACCTCCCCTATACCATGACAGCACAGTCACATATACACATCATATACTGATCCTACCACATACACCCCCCTATACCATGACAGCACAGCGCCATATACACATCATATACTGATCCTACCACATACACCTCCCCTATACCATGACAGCACAGCGCCATATACACATCATATACTGATCCTGCCACATACACCTCCCCTATACCATGATAGCACAGTCACATATACACATCATATACTGATCCTGCCACATACACCTCCCTATACCATGACAGCACAGTCACATATACACATCATATACTGATCCTACCACATACACCTCCCCTATACCATGACAGCACAGTCACATATACACATCATATACTGATCCTACCACATACACCTCCCCTATACCATGACAGCACAGTCACATATACACATCATATACTGATCCTACCACATACACCCCCCTATACCATGACAGCACAGCGCCATATACACATCATATACTGATCCTACCACATACACCTCCCCTATACCATGACAGCACAGCGCCATATACACATCATATACTGATCCTACCACATACACCTCCCCTATACCATGACAGCACAGTCACAGCGCCATATACACATCATATACTGATCCTACCACATACACCTCCCCTATACCATGACAGCACAGTCACATATACACATCATATACTGATCCTGCCACATACACCTCCCCTATACCATGACAGCACAGTCACATATACACATCATATACTGATCCTGCCACATACACCTCCCCTATACCATGACAGCACAGTCACATATACACATCATATACTGATCCTACCACATACACCTCCCCTATACCATGACCGCACAGTCACATATACACATCATATACTGATCCTCCCACATACACCTCCCCTATACCATGACAGCACAGTCACATATACACACCATATACTGATCCTACCACATACACCTCCCTATACCATGACAGCACAGTCACATATACACATCATATACTGATCCTACCACATACACCTCCCCTATACCATGACAGCACAGTCACATATACACATCATATACTGATCCTACCACATACACCTCCCCTATACCATGACAGCACAGTCACATATACACATCATATACTGATCCTACCACATACACCTCCCTATACCATGACCGCACAGTCACATATACACATCATATACTGATCCTACCACATACACCCCCCCTATACCATGACAGCACAGTCACATATACACATCATATACTGATCCTACCACATACACCTCCCCTATACCATGACAGCACAGTCACATATACACATCATATACTGATCCTACCACATACACCTCCCCTATACCATGACAGCACAGCGCCATATACACATCATATACTGATCTTACCACATACACCTCCCCTATACCATGACAGCACAGCGCCATATACACATCATATACTGATCCTACCACATACACCTCCCCTATACCATGACAGCACAGTCACATATACACATCATATACTGATCCTACCACATACACCTCCCTATACCATGACAGCACAGTCACATATACACATCATATACTGATCCTGCCACATACACCTCCCCTATACCATGACAGCAAAGCGCCATATACACATCATATACTGATCCTACCACATACACCTCCCCTATACCATGACAGCACAGTCACATATACACATCATATACTGATCCTACCACATACACCTCCCCTATACCATGACAGCACAGTCACATATACACATCATATACTGATCCTACCACATACACCTCCCCTATACCATGACAGCACAGTCACATATACACATCATATACTGATCCCGCCAGATACACCTCCCCTATACCATGACAGCACAGCGCCATATACACATCATATACTGATCCTACCACATACACCTCCCCTATACCATGACAGCACAGTCACATATACACATCATATACTGATCCTACCACATACACCTCCCCTATACCATGACAGCACAGTCACATATACACATCATATACTGATCCTACCACATACACCTCCCCTATACCATGACAGCACAGTCACATATACACATCATATACTGATCCTACCACATACACCTCCCCTATACCATGACAGCACAGTCACATATACACATCATATACTGATCCTACCACATACACCTCCCCTATACCATGACAGCACAGCCCATATACACATCATATACTGATCCTACCACATACACCTCCCCTATACCATGACAGCAGTCACAGCGCCATATACACATCATATACTGATCCTGCCACATACACCTCCCCTATACCATGACAGCACAGTCACATATACACATCATATACTGATCCTACCACATACACCTCCCCTATACCATGACAGCACAGTCACATATACACATCATATACTGATCCTACCACATACACCTCCCCTATACCATGACAGCACAGCGCCATATACACATCATATACTGATCCTACCACATACACCTCCCCTATACCATGACAGCACAGTCACATATACACATCATATACTGATCCTACCACATACACCTCCCCTATACCATGACAGCACAGTCACATATACACATCATATACTGATCCTGCCACATACACCTCCCTATACCATGACAGCACAGTCACATATACACATTATATACTGATCCTACCACATACACCTCCCCTATACCATGACAGCACAGTCACATATACACATCATATACTGATCCTGCCACATACACCTCCCCTATACCATGACAGCACAGTCACATATACACATCATATACTGATCCTACCACATACACCTCCCCTATACCATGACAGCACAGCGCCATATACACATCATATACTGATCCTGCCACATACACCTCCCCTATACCATGACAGCACAGTCACATATACACATCATATACTGATCCTACCACATACACCTCCCCTATACCATGACAGCACAGCGCCATATACACATCATATACTGATCCTGCCACATACACCTCCCCTATACCATGACAGCACAGCGCCATATACACATCATATACTGATCCTACCACATACACCTCCCCTATACCATGACAGCACAGTCACATATACACATCATATACTGATCCTACCACATACACCTCCCCTATACCATGACAGCACAGCGCCATATACACATCATATACTGATCCTACCACATACACCTCCCCTATACCATGACAGCACAGTCACATATACACATCATATACTGATCCTGCCACATACACCTCCCCTATACCATGACAGCACAGCGCCATATACACATCATATACTGATCCTGCCACATACACCTCCCCTATACCATGACAGCACAGTCACATATACACATCATATACTGATCCTCCCACATACACCTCTCCTATACCATGACAGCACAGTCACATATACACATTATATACTGATCCTACCACATACACCTCCCCTATACCATGACAGCACAGTCACAGCGCCATATACACATCATATACTGATCCTACCACATACACCTCCCCTATACCATGACAGCACAGTCACATATACACATTATATACTGATCCTACCACATACACCTCCCCTATACCATGACAGCACAGTCACATATACACATCATATACTGATCCTGACCCAGTACAAGGACCCAATACAATAAGGATATAAAGCACCAGTGTCAGGAGAATTATCCTGTACATAATAAACACATGTGTTCCCCAACCTGTGGGTCCCGAGCTGTGGCAGGACTACAACTCCTATCATGCTGTGACTGTTGTAGTTTTGGAGCAGCTGGTGACCCACAGGTTGGGGAACAATATGGATATGGGGCAGTGTTATATGGGGCAGCCCTGTGACCTAGGTGACCTCCCTCTCCCAGCACTCCCAGCCTCCCTACACCTACAGGATGATGAGAGTCAGTCAGTGAACTCACCAGACAGCAGCCCCAGCAGTCGGCACGGCCTCCAGCAGTCAGATAGTGAGGAGGTCACATGGTGAGGGGGGGGCGGAGCCTCTAGTCCGAGTGAAAGGTCCTAGCAGGTCATTTTAGTAGGTCCTAGCAGGTCCTTGCAGGCCATCTTCAGGGCAGAGCAATGATCCTGCTCGGGGTGAGAGGATATTCACACTGTCTGCCCAGGAGTGGGGGCACATGAGGATGCTGAAGGTGAGCAGGGAGGGGCAGCACTCTGAGGCCACCAGGAGTACAGGAGTCTGGAGTAAATTTTTTTTTGGAGATTGAAATTGCGCCCCCTGTAACTCACCACTAGATGGCGCCCTAGGCCATTGCCTACCCTGGCCTACCCTTTGTCCCGGCCCTGAGCACCGCTATCCCGGGGGGGCAAATCATACAGGACCCCCCCCCCCATCTGCTGGATCCAGCACCACTATCACAGGGGGGGGCAGATCATACAGAACCCCCCCCCCCCATCTGCTGGATCCAGCACCGCTATCACAGGGGGGGGGGGGCAGATCATACAGAACCCCCCCCCCCCCCCCCCCCATCTGCTGGATCCAGCACCACTATCCGGGGAGGGGGGGGGGGGGCAGATCATACAGGACCCCCCCCCCATCTGCTGGATCCAGCACCACTATCACGGGGGGGGGCAGATCATACAGGACCCCCCCCCCCATCTGCTGGATCCAGCACCACTATCCGGGGAGGGGGGGGGGGGCTGTAACTCACCACTAGATGGCGCCCTAGGCCATCGCCTACCCTGGCCTACCCTTTGTCCCGGCCCTGAGCACCGCTATCCCGGGGGGGCAAATCATACAGGACCCCCCCCCCATCTGCTGGATCCAGCACCACTATCACGGGGGGGGGCAGATCATACAGGACCCCCCCCCTATCTGCTGGATCCAGCACCGCTATCACGGGGGGGGGGGGGGGGCAGATCATACAGAACCCCCCCCCCCATCTGCTGGATCCAGCACCACTATCCGGGGAGGGGGGGGGGGGGGGCTGTAACTCACCACTAGATGGCGCCCTAGGCCATCGCCTACCCTGGCCTACCCTTTGTCCCGGCCCTGAGCACCGCTATCCCGGGGGGGCAAATCATACAGGACCCCCCCCCCCATCTGCTGGATCCAGCACCACTATCACAGGGGGGGGCAGATCATACAGGACCCCCCCCCCATCTGCTGGATCCAGCACCGCTATCACGGGGGGGGGCAGATCATACAGGACCCCCCCTATCTGCTGGATCCAGCACCACTATCACAGGAGGGGGGGGGGGGGGGGCTGTAACTCACCACTAGATGGCGCCCTAGGCCATCGCCTACCCTGGCCTACCCTTTGTCCCGGCCCTGAGCACCGCTATCCCGGGGGGGCAAATCATACAGGACCCCCCCCCCCATCTGCTGGATCCAGCACCACTATCACAGGGGGGGGCAGATCATACAGGACCCCCCCCCATCTGCTGGGTCCAGCACCGCTATCACGGGGGTCTGTACCTTTTGTGGTCCTATTTCAGCCAAAGTATTACTAAAGATGTCTTAGTCAGTGCCCCGCATGGGTAGCACGCAGGACAGTGCCCTCTTACAAACTTCTTTCTTGAAGTTCCTGTATCCTGCATGATGCAGTGTTAAACCCTTCAGGAGAGGACTAGCCAACAGATCATCACAGCCCACGCTGAGGAGTAGGAGTAACCACAGAGCAGGACAGTATCCACTAAAGAGCCAGAGAGCTAGGAACTGATCCGGGTGGAGCAAAGTTACTGGAAAGTCTATGAACTCCATCTCGCAGCGTTAGTGTCAGCAGGAAACACTCTGCTCATCCCAGGTAACAAGGTCTGGGGCCTGTGTCACCCATTAGTACGGTTCAGCCAAAGCTATTGGGCATGAGGTGGTGTGAAGACTATAGGAGAGTCAATACACAGGCACAGGTTTTCTTCTTCTGCAAGTATTCTTCTGTACACTTATCTCACAGATCTGGTGGTTTTACGTCTCAGTATTTATTGGATCTGTATCAGTGTATATCTAAGCACTTCTGTATTACCTGTTGTAGATTTGCCGATCGTAAACCAAGTCAACGTCATCCACTGAGTCTGTGATTACTGACTACCACCTGCACAGCATATACACCGCAACCTTGGGGCATCTCCCCTATCTGTGGGTGGGGGGTCCTACTATCCGGGAGGGTCATTACCGCTCTGCCCACCTGTGACTACACTGACCCAAGGGACCCTGCAGCAGCCCGACAGGACACCGACCACAGGGGAGAAGGGTACAACCGGCCTTACTCCTTAAGGCTATGTTCACACTACGTATATTTCAGTCAGTATTGTGGTCCTCATATTGCAACCAAAACCAGGAGTGGATTAAAAACACAGAAAGGCTATGTTCACACAATGCTGTAATTGAGTGGATGGACGTCATTTAATGGGAAATATTTGCTGTTATTTTAGAACAACGGCTGTTATATTGAAATAATGGCCGTTATTTACTGTTATATGGCAGCCATCCACTCAATTTCACCCATCCACTCAATTTCACCATCCTGGTTTTGGTTGCAATATGAGGACCACAATACTGACTGAAATATACGTAGTGTGAACGCAGCCTAAAAGCAGGTGTGCCATTACATCTGTGTGCCCACCTGGCACTGGCGTAACGTGACAATCCTCTAAGGTCCGGCTGTTTCTCGGCCATAGAGGAGGGCTCGCATCTGCTGTGAGGTGCGGCACCCTCTGCTGGTCTGTGTGAGGTGCGGCACCCTCTGCTGGTCTGTGTGAGGTGCGGCACCCTCTGCTGGTCTGTGTGAGGTGCGGCACCCTCTGCTGGTCTGTGTGAGGTGCGGCACCCTCTGCTGGTCTGTGTGAGGTGCGGCACCCTCTGCTGGTCTCTGTGAGGTGCGGCACCCTCTGCTGGTCTGTGTGAGGTGCGGCACCCTCTGCTGGTCTCTGTGAGGTGCGGCACCCTCTGCTGGTCTGTGTGAGGTGCGGCACCCTCTGCTGGTCTGTGTGAGGTGCGGCACCCTCTGCTGGTCTGTGTGAGGTGCGGCACCCTCTGCTGGTCTGTGTGAGGTGCAGCACCCTCTCTTGGTATTTGTGAGGTGCGGCACCCTCTGCTGGTCTGTGTGAGGTGCGGCACCCTCTGCTGGTCTGTGTGAGGTGCGGCACCCTCTGCTGGTCTGTGTGAGGTGCGGCACCCTCTGCTGGTCTGTGTGAGGTGCGGCACCCTCTGCTGGTCTGTGTGAGGTGCGGCACCCTCTGCTGGTCTCTGGGAGGTGCGGCACCCTCTGCTGGTCTGTGTGAGGTGCGGCACCCTCTGCTGGTCTGTGTGAGGTGCGGCACCCTCTGCTGGTCTGTGTGAGGTGCGGCACCCTCTGCTGGTCTGTGTGAGGTGCGGCACCCTCTGCTGGTCTGTGTGAGGTGCGGCACCCTCTGCTGGTCTCTGTGAGGTGCGGCACCCTCTGCTGGTCTGTGTGAGGTGCGGCACCCTCTGCTGGTCTGTGTGAGGTGCGGCACCCTCTGCTGGTCTGTGTGAGGTGCGGCACCCTCTGCTGGTCTCTGTGAGGTGCGGCACCCTCTGCTGGTCTCTGTGAGGTGCGGCACCCTCTGCTGGTCTGTGTGAGGTGCGGCACCCTCTGCTGGTCTGTGTGAGGTGCGGCACCCTCTGCTGGTCTGTGTGAGGTGCGGCACCCTCTGCTGGTCTGTGTGAGGTGCGGCACCCTCTGCTGGTCTGTGTGAGGTGCGGCACCCTCTGCTGGTCTGTGTGAGGTGCGGCACCCTCTGCTGGTCTGTGTGAGGTGCGGCACCCTCTGCTGGTCTCTGTGAGGTGCGGCACCCTCTGATAAGGGATGTACTTCCCCTTTAAGGCCTGCTCTGTCTTCTGGGGCTCCGAGGAGGGGGGCACTAACAATAAGCGTCTTATATATGATAAATGTGCCCTGTGTGTCTGTGCCCCCTCCCCCTGCGCCCACTGCAACTATTACTGCGCCCACTGCATAAACATTCACTATAGTAAACGGCGAGACGCCGGTCATGTGACCAACCCCCCCCCCCCCCCCCCCCTGAGAAAACAAAACACAACCCTGCTGCCCCGTTCCATATTCTGTAGTATCAGGACCAGTGACCCTCGCCTCTATAGGAATACACCTGGTCATGTGACCCTCCCCTCTATGGGAATACACCTGGTCATGTGACCCTCCCCTCTATGGGAATACACCTGGTCATGTGACCCTCCCCTCTATGGGAATACACCTGGTCATGTGACCCTCCCCTCTATAGGAATACACCTGGTCATGTGACCCTCCCCGCCATAGGAATACACCAGGTCATGTGACCCTCCCCTCCATAGGAATACACCTGGTCATGTGACCCTCCCCTCTATAGGAATACACCTGGTCATGTGACCCTCCCCTCTATGGGAATACACCTGGTCATGTGACCCTCCCCTCTATGGGAATACAATTGGTCATGTGACCCTCCCCTCTATGGGAATACACCTGGTCATGTGACCCTCCCCTCTATAGGAATACACCTGGTCATATGACCCTCCCCTCTATGGGAATACACCTGGTCATGTGACCCTCCCCTCTATGGGAATACACCTGGTCATGTGACCCTCCCCTCTATGGGAATACACCTGGTCATGTGACCCTCCCCTCTATAGGAATACAGCTGGTCATGTGACCTTCCCCTCTATGAGAATACACCTGGTCATGTGACCTTCCCCTCTATGAGAATACACCTGGTCATGTGACCCTCCCCTCTATAGGAATACACCTGGTCATGTGACCCTCCCCGCCATAGGAATACACCTGGTCATGTGACCCTCCCCTCTATAGGAATACACCTGGTCATGTGACCCTCCCCTCTATGGGAATACACCTGGTCATGTGACCCTCCCCTCTATGGGAATACACCTGGTCATGTGACCCTCCCCTCTATGGGAATACACCTGGTCATGTGACCCTCCCCTCTATGGGAATACACCTGGTCATGTGACCCTCCCCTCTATGGGAATACAGCTGGTCATGTGACCCTCCCCTCTATGGGAATACACCTGGTCATGTGACCCTCCCCTCTATAGGAATACACCTGGTCATGTGACTGTGGGATGGATGTGCAGGCTCTGTGCACCTGATAGTCCTTATCTCCCATCTAATCGCTCCACTTTCCTGACCTCATTCCTCCATTATCTCCTGGATCCTGAATCCGCTATTAATGCGCCATTGTGGAGAGTGTCTGAGAGGAGCCCCTGGCTGCTTCCTTTAAGGTTTTCCTGGAGGTTATGTGCACTCTGTCAGTAATCTGTGAGGTCCCTGTCAGTATTCTGTGGGGTCCCTGTCAGTAATCTGTGGGGTCCCTGTCAGTAATCTGTGGGGTCCCTGTCAGTATTCTGTGGGGTCCCTGTCAGTATTCTGTGGGGTCCCTGTCAGTAATCTGTGAGGCCCCTGTCAGTCTTCTATCGGGTCCCTGTCAGTAATCTGTGGGGTCCCTGTCTTTATGCTATGGGGTCCCTGTCAGTAATCTGTGAGGTCCCTGTCAGTCATCTGTGAGGTCCCTGTCAGTATTCTATGGGGTCCCTGTCAGTAATCTGTGAGGTCCCTGTCAGTAGTCTGTGAGTCCCTGTCAGTATTCTCTGGGGTCCCTGTTATTATTCTGTGGGGTCCCTGTCAGTATTCTGTGAGGTCCCTGTCAGTAATCTGTGAGTCCCTGTCAGTATTCTCTGGGGTCCCTGTTATTATTCTGTGGGGTCCCTGTCAGGGTCCTCACAGATTACTGACAGGGACCCCATAGAATACTGACATAGATAGTATGCTATGATGTCCCTGTCAGTATGCTATGAGGTCCCTGTCAGTATTCTGTGGGGTCCCTGTCAGTATTCTGCGAGGTCCCTGTTAGTGTGGTGTCAGATCACAGGTGTTTCTTGTACAACACCTGTCGCAGCACCTATACACACAGCACCAGCATCTCTACACAGCACCAGCACCTATACACACAGCACCAGCACCTATACACACAGCACCAGCATCTCTACACACAGCACCTATACACACAGCACCAGCATCTCTACACAGCACCAGCACCTATACACACAGTACCAGCACCTATACACACAGCACCTATACACACAGCACCAGCATCTCTACACAGCACCAGCACCTATACACACAGCACCAGCACCTATACACACAGCACCTATACACACAGCACCAGCATCTCTACACAGCACCAGCACCTATACACACAGTACCAGCATCTCTACACACAGTACCAGCACATATACACACAGCACCAGCACCTATACACACAGCACCAGCATCTCTACACAGCACCAGCACCTATACACACAGCACCAGCATCTCTACACAGCACCAGCACCTATACACACAGTACCAGCACCTATACACACAGCACCAGCACCTATACACACAGCACCTATACACACAGCACCAGCATCTCTACACAGTACCAGCACCTATACACACAGCACACCTATACACACAGTACCAGCACCTATACACACAGCACCAGCATCTCTACACAGCACCAGCACCTATACACACAGCACCTATACACACAGTACCAGCATCTCTACACAGCACATCTATACACACAGCACCAGCACCTATACACACAGCACCAGCATCTCTACACACAGCACCAGCACATATACACACAGCACCAGCATCTATACACACAGCACCTATACACACAGCACCAGCACCTATACACACAGCACCTACACACACAGCACCAGCATCTCTACACAGCACATCTATACACACAGCACCAGCACCTATACACACAGCACCAGCATCTCTACACACAGCACCAGCACATATACACACAGCACCAGCATCTATACACACATCACCAGCACCTATACACACAGTACCAGCATCTCTACACCGCACCAGTACCTATACACACAGCACCTATACACAGCACCAGCACCTATACACACAGCACCTATACACACAGCACCAGCATCTCTACACAGCACCAGCACCTATACACACAGCACCAGCATCTCTACACAGCACCAGCACCTATACACACAGCACCAGCACCTATACACACAGCACCAGCACCTATACACACAGCACCAGCACCTATACACACAGCACCAGTACCTATACACACAGCACCAGCACCTATACACACAGTACCAGCATCTCTACACAGCACCTATACACACAGCACCTATACACACAGCACCAGCATCTCTACACAGCACCAGCACCTATACACACAGTACCAGCACCTATACACACAGCACCAGCATCTCTACACAGCACCAGCACCTATACACACAGCACCAGCACCTATACACACAGCAACAGCACCTATACACACAGAACCAGCACCTATACACACAGCACCAGCACCTATACACACAGCACCAGCATCTCTACACACAGCACCAGCACATATACACACAGCACCAGCATCTCTACACAGCACCAGCACCTATACACACAGCACCTATACACACAGCAACAGCACCTATACACACAGCAACAGCACCTATACACACAGCACCTATACACACAGCAACAGCACCTATACACACAGCACCTATACACACAGCACCAGCACCTATACACACAGCACCTATACACACAGCACCAGCATCTGTACACACAGCACCAGCACCTATACACACAGCACCTATACACACAGCACTGCACACCTATACACACAGCACCTATACACACAGCACCTATACACACAGCACCAGCACCTATACACACAGCACCTATACACACAGCACCAGCATCTCTACACACAGCATCAGCATCTCTACACACAGCACCTATACACACACAGCACCAGCATCTCTACACACAGCACCTATATACACACAGCACCAGCACCTATATACACACAGCACCTATACACACAGTACCAGCATCTCTACACACAGCACCAGCACCTATACACACAGTACCAGCATCTCTACACACAGCACCAGCACATATACACACAGCACCTATACACACACAGCACCAGCACCTATACACACAGCATCTCTACACACAGTACCAGCATCTCTACACACAGTACCAGCATCTCTACACACAGTACCAGCACATATACACACAGCACCAGCACCTATACACACAGCACCAGCATCTCTACACAGCACCAGCACCTATACACACAGCACCAGCACCTATACACACAGCACCAGCATCTCTACACAGCACCAGCACCTATACACACAGCACCAGCACCTATACACACAGCACCAGCACCTATACACACAGCACCAGCACCTATACACACAGCACCAGCACCTATACACACAGTACCAGCACCTATACACACAGTACCAGCATCTCTACACACAGCACCAGCACCTATACACACAGTACCAGCATCTCTACACACAGCACCAGCACATATACACACAGCACCTATACACACACAGCACCAGCACCTATACACACAGCATCTCTACACACAGTACCAGCATCTCTACACACAGTACCAGCACATATACACACAGCACCAGCACCTATACACACAGCACCAGCATCTCTACACAGCACCAGCACCTATACACACAGCACCAGCATCTCTACACAGCACCAGCACCTATACACACAGCACCAGCACCTATACACACAGCACCAGCACCTATACACACAGCACCAGCACCTATACACACAGCACCTATACACACAGCACCAGCATCTCTACACAGTACCAGCACCTATACACACAGCACACCTATACACACAGTACCAGCACCTATACACACAGCACCAGCATCTCTACACAGCACCAGTACCTATACACACAGCACCAGCACCTATACACACAGCACCAGCACCTATACACACAGCACCTATACACACAGCACCAGCATCTCTACACAGTACCAGCACCTATACACACAGCACACCTATACACACAGTACCAGCACCTATACACACAGCACCAGCATCTCTACACAGCACCAGCACCTATACACACAGCACCAGCACCTATACACACAGCACCGCACACCTATACACACAGCACCAGCACCTATACACACAGCACCAGCATCTCTACACACAGCACCTATACACACAGTACCAGCACCTCTACACACAGCACCTATACACACAGTACCAGCACCTATACACACAGCACCAGCACCTATACACACAGCACCTATACACACAGTACCAGCATCTCTACACAGCACCAGCACCTATACACACACAGCACCTATACACACAGCACCAGCACCTATACACACAGCACCAGCACCTATACACACAGTACCAGCATCTCTACACACAGCACCTATACACACAGTACCAGCACCTGTACACACAGCACCAGCATCTCTACACAGCACCAGCACCTATACACACAGCACCAGCACTTATACACAGCACCAGCATCTCTACACAGCGCCAGCACCTATACACACAGCACCAGCACCTATACACACAGCACCAGCACCTATACACACAGCACCTATACACACAGCACCGCACCTATACACACAGCACCTATACACACAGTACCAGCATCTCTACACACAGCACCAGCACATATACACACAGCACCAGCATCTCTACACAGTACCAGCACCTATACACACAGTACCAGCACCTATACACACAGTACCAGCATCTCTACACACAGCACCAGCACCTATACACACAGCACCAGCACCTATACACACAGCACCAGCATCTCTACAAAGCACCAGCACCTATACACACAGCACCAGCATCTATACACACAGCACCGCACACCTATACACACAGCACCAGCACCTATACACACAGCACCAGCATCTCTACACACAGCACCTATACACACAGTACCAGCACCTATACACACAGCACCTATACACACAGCACCAGCACCTATACACACAGCACCTATACACACAGTACCAGCATCTCTACACACAGCACCAGCACATATACACACAGCACCAGCATCTCTACACAGTATAAGCACCTATACACACAGTACCAGCACCTATACACACAGCACCAGCATCTCTACAAAGCACCAGCACCTATACACACAGCACCAGCACCTATACACACAGCACCGCACACCTATACACACAGCACCAGCATCTCTACACACAGCACCTATACACACAGTACCAGCACCTATACACACAGCACCAGCATCTCTACACACAGCACCAGCACCTATACACACAGCACCAGCACCTATACACACAGCACCAGCACCTATACACACAGCAACAGCATCTCTACACAGCACCAGCACCTATACACACTGTACCAGCACCTCTACACACAGCACCAGCACCTATACACAAAGCACCTATACACACAGCACCGCACACCTATACATACAGCACCTATACACACAGCACCAGCATCTCTACACAGCACCAGCACCTATACACACACAGCACCTATACACACAGCACCTATACACACAGTACCAGCACCTATACACACAGTACCAGCATCTCTACACACAGCACCAGCATCTCTACACAGTACCAGCACTTATACACACAGTACCAGCATCTCTACACAGCACCAGCACCTATACACACAGTACCAGCACCTATACACACAGCACCAGCATCTCTACAAAGCACCAGCACTTATACACACAGCACCGCACACCTATACACACAGCACCAGCACCTATACACACACAGCACCGCACACCTATACACACAGCACCGCACACCTATACACACAGCACCAGCACCTATACACAGCACCTATACACACAGTACCAACATCTCTACACAGCACCAGCACCTATACACACAGTACCAGCACCTATACACACAGCACCAGAACCTATACACAAAGCACCTATACACACACAGCACCAGCATCTCTACACACAGCACCAGCATCTCTACAAAGCACCAGCAACTATACACACAGCACCTATACACACAGTACCAGCACCTATACACACAGCACCAGCATCTATACACACAGCACCTATACACACAGCACCAGCACCTATACACACAGCACCTATACACACACAGCACCAGCACCTATACACACAGCACCAGCATCTCTACAAAGCACCAGCACCTATACACACAGTACCAGCGCCTATACACACAGCACCAGCATCTCTACACACAGCACCAGCATTTATACACACAGCACCTATACACACAGTACCAGCACCTATACACAACACCTATACACACAGCACCTATACACACAGCACCAGCACCTATACGCACAGCACCAGCACCAATACACACAGCACCGCACACCTATACACACAGCACCAGCAGCTATACACACAGCACCAGCACCTATACACACAGTACCAGCACCTATACACACAGTACCAGCACCTATACCCACAGCACCAGCATCTCTACAAAGCACCAGCACCTATACACACAGCACCAGCACCTATACACACAACACCAGCACCTATACACACAGCACCTATACACACAGCACCAGCACCTATACACACAGCACCTATACACACAGCACCAGCACCTATACACACAGCACCAGCACCTATACACACAGCACCTATAGTCACAGTACCAGCACCTATACACACAGCACCTATACACACAGCACCAGCACCTATACACACAGCACCAGCACCTATACACACAGCACCAGCACCTATACACACAGCACCAGCACCTATACACACAGTACCAGCATCTCTACAAAGCACCAGCACCTATACACACAGCACCAGCACCTATACACACAGCACCTATACACACAGCACCAGCACCTATACACACAGCACCAGCACCTATACACACAGTACCAGCACCTATACACACAGCACCAGCACCTATACACACAGCACCAGCACCTATACACACAGCACCTATACACACATCACCAGCATCTATACACAGCACCAGCACCTATACACACAGCACCTATACACACAGCACCAGCATCTCTACAAAGCACCAGCAACTATACACACAGCACCTATACACACAGCACCTATACACACAGTACCAGCACCTATACACACAGCACCTATAAACACAGCACCAGCATCTATACACACAGCACCAGCACCTATACACACAGCACCAGCACCTATACACAGCACCTATACACACAGTACCAACATCTCTACAAAGCACCAGCACCTATACACACAGCACCAGCACCTATACACACAGCACCTATACACACAGTACCAGCATCTCTACACAGCACCAGCACCTATACACACAGTACCAGCACCTCTACACAGCACCAGCACCTATACACACAGCACCAGCATCTATACACAGCACCAGTATCTATACACGGCACCAGCACCTATACACACAGTACCAGCATCTCTATACAGCACCAGCATCTATACACAGCACCAGCACCTATACACACAGCACCAGCACCAATACACAAAGCACCAGCACCTATACACACAGCACCAGCACCTATACACACAGCACCTATACACACAGCACCAGCATCTCTACAAAGCACCAGCACCTATACACACAGCACACCTATACACACAGCACCAGCACCTATACACACAGCACCAGCATCTCTACACAGCACCAGCACCTATACACACAGCACCTATACACACAGCACCAGCACCTATACACACAGCACCAGCACCTATACACACAGCACCAGCACCTACACACACAGCACCAGCACCTATACACACAGCACCAGCATCTCTACACAGCACCTATACACACAGCACCAGCATCTCTACACAGCACCAGCACCTATACACACAGCACTTATACACACAGCACCAGCACCTATACACACAGCACCAGCACCTATACACACAGCACCTATATTCACAGTACCAGCACCTATACACACAGCACCAGCACCTATACACACAGCACCTATACACACACAGCACCAGCACCTATACACACAGCACCAGCACCTATACACACAGCACCAGCATCTCTACACAGCACCAGCACCTATACACAGCACCAGCACCTATACACCACCCAGCACCTATACACACAGCACCAGCACCTATACACACAGCACCTATACACACAGCACCAGCACCTATACACAGCACCTATACACACAGCACCTATACACACAGTACCAGCACCTATACACAGCACCAGCAGCTATACACACAGCACACAGTCAGTAGTCGGTGTGGTCCCTGTAAGTAGTCGGTGTGGTCCCTGTCAGTATTCTCTGCGGTCCCTCTTAGTATGCAGCAGAGTGCCTCCCCCACCCCCAATAATGTGATGCGGGGTCCCAGTCAGTAATCTGTGAGGTCCCTGTCAGTATTCTATGGGGTCCCTGTCAATATTCTTTGGGGTCCCTGTCAGTAATCTGTGAGGTCCCTGTCAGTAATCTGTGAGGTCCCTGCCAGTATTCTATGGGGTTCCTGTCAATATTCTTTGTGGTCCCTGTCAGTAATCTGTGGGGTCCCTGTCAGTAGTCTGTGAGTCCCTGTCAGTATTCTCTGGGGTCCCTGTCAGTATTCTCTGGGGTCCCTGTTATTATTCTGTGGGGTCCCTGTCAGTATTCTGTGGGGTCCCTGTTAGTGTGGTGTCAGATTACAGGTGTTTCTTGTACAACACCTGTCGCAGCACCTATACACACAGCACCAGCATCTCTACACAGCACCAGCACCTATACACACAGCACCAGCACCTATACACACAGAACCAGCACCTATACACACAGCACCAGCATCTCTACACACAGCACCAGCACATATACACACAGCACCAGCACCTATACACACAGCACCAGCACCTATACACACAGCACCAGCATCTCTACACAGTATAAGCACCTATACACACAGCACCAGCACCTATACACACAGCACCAGCACCTATACACACAGCACCAGCACCTATACACAGAGCACCAGCACCTATACACACAGCACCAGCACCTATACACACAGCACCAGCATCTCTACACAGCACCAGCACCTATACACACACAGCACCTATACACACAGCACCAGCACCTATACACACAGCACCAGCACCTATACACACAGCACCTATACACACAGCACTTATACACACAGCACTTATACACACAGCACCAGCATCTCTACACAGCACCAGCACCTATAGACACAGTACCTATACACACAGCACCAGCACCTATACACACAGCACCAGCACCTATACACACAGTACCAGCATCTCTACACAGCACCAGCACCTATACACACAGCACCAGCACCTATACACACAGCACCTCTACACACAGCACCAGCACCTATACACACAGCACCAGCACCTATACACACAGCACCAGCATCTCTACACAGCGCCAGCACCTATACACACAGCACCAGCACCTATACACACAGCACCTATACACACAGCACCAGCACCTATACACACAGCACCTATACACACAGCACCAGCACCTATACACACAGCACCAGCACCTATACACACAGTACCAGTATCTCTATACACACAGCATCTCTACACAGCACCAGTACCTATACACACAGCACCAGTACCTATACACACAGCACCTATACACACAGCACCAGCACCTATACACACAGCACTGCACATCTATACACACAGCACCAGCACCTATACACAGCACCTATACACACAGCACCAGTACCTATACACACAGCACCAGCACCTATACACACAGCACCAGCACCTATACACACAGCACCAGCACCTATACACACAGCACCAGCACCTATACACACAGCACCAGCACCTATACACACAGCACCTATACACACAGTACCAGCATCTCTACAAAGCTCCAGCACCTATACACACAGCACCAGCACCTATACACACAGCACCAGCATCTCTACACACAGCACCAGCACCTATACACACAGCACCAGCATCTCTACACAGCACCAGCACCTATACACACAGCACCAGCATCTCTACACAGCACCTATACACACAGCACCTATACACACAGCACCAGCATCTCTACACAGCACCAGCACCTCTACACAGCACCAGCACCTATACATACAGCACCAGTACCTATACACACAGCACCAGCATCTCTACAAAGCACCAGCACCTATACACACAGCACTAGCACCTATACACACAGCACCAGCACCTATACACACAACACCAGCACCTATACACACAGCACCAGCACCTATACACACAGCACCAGCACCTATACACACAGTACCAGCATCTTTACACAGCACCTATACACACAGCACCAGCATCTCTACACAGCACCAGCACCTAAACACACAGCACCAGCACCTATACACACAGCACCAGCACCTATACACACAGTACCAGCACCTATACACACAGTACCTATGCACACAGCACCAGCACCTATACACAGATCACCTATACACAGCACCAGCACCTATACACACAGCACCAGCACCTATACACACAACACACAGCACCTATACACACAGCACCAGCACCTATACACACAGCACCTATACACACAGCACCAGCATCTCTACACAGCACCAGCATCTATACACACAGCACCAGCACCTATACACACAGCACCTATACACACAGTACCAGCACCTATACACACAGCACCTATACACACAGCACCAGCACCTATACACACAGCACCAGCACCTATACACACAGCACCAGCATCTCTACACACAGCACCTATACACACAGCAGCAGCACCTATACACAGCCCTGCACACCTATACACACAGCACCAGCACCTTTACACACAGTACCAGCACCTATACACACAGCACCAGTACCTATACACACAGCACCTATACACACAGCACCAGCACCTATACACACAGCACCTATACACACAGTACCAGCATCTCTACACAGCACCAGCACCTATACACACAGCACCTATACACACACAGCACCAGCACCTATACACACAGCACCAGCACCTATACACACAGCACCAGCACCTATACACACAGCACCTATACACACAGCACCAGCATCTCTACACAGCACCAGCACCTATACACACACACAGCACCTATACACACAGCACCAGCACCTATACACACAGCACCAGCACCTATACACACAGCACCAGCATCTCTACACAGTATAAGCACCTATACACACAGCACCTATACACACAGCACCAGCATCTCTACACACAGCACCTATACACACAGCACCAGCACCTATACACACAGTACCAGCACCTATACACACAGCACCAGTACCTATACACACAGCACCTATACACACAGCACCAGCACCTATACACACAGCACCTATACACACAGTACCAGCATCTCTACACAGCACCAGCACCTATACACACAGCACCTATACACACACAGCACCAGCACCTATACACACAGCACCAGCACCTATACACACAGCACCAGCACCTATACACACAGCACCTATACACACAGCACCAGCATCTCTACACAGCACCAGCACCTATACACACACACAGCACCTATACACACAGCACCAGCACCTATACACACAGCACCAGCACCTATACACACAGCACCAGCATCTCTACACAGTATAAGCACCTATACACACAGCACCTATACACACAGCACCAGCATCTCTACACAGCACCAGCACCTATACACACAGCACCAGCACCTATACACACAGCACCGCACCTATACACACAGTACCAGCACCTATACACACAGTACCAGCACCTATACACACAGCACCGCACCTATACACACAGCACCAGCACCTATACACACACACAGCACCTATACACACAGCACCAGTACCTATACACACAGCACCAGCATCTCTACACAGTATAAGCACCTATACACACAGTACCAGCACCTATACACACAGCACCTATACACACAGCACCAGCATCTCTACACAGCACCAGCACCTATACACACAGCACCAGCACCTATACACACAGCACCGCACCTATACACACAGCACCGCACCTATACACACAGTACCAGCACCTATACACACAGTACCAGCACCTATACACACAGCACCGCACCTATACACACAGCACCAGCACCTATACACACAGCACCAGCACCTATACACACAGCACCAGCACCTATACACACAGCACCGCACCTATACACACAGTACCAGCATCTCTACACAGCACCAGCACCTATACACACAGCACCAGCACCTATACACACAGCACCAGCACCTATACACACAGCACCAGCACCTATACACACAGCACCGCACCTATACACACAGTACCAGCATCTCTACACAGCACCAGCACCTATACACACACAGCACCTATACACACAGTACCAGCACCTATACACACAGCACCTATACACACAGCACCAGCACCTATACACACAGTACCAGCACCTATACACACAGCACCAGCATCTCTACACACAGCACCTATACACACAGCACCAGCACCTATACACACAGTACCAGCACCTATACACACAGCACCAGCATCTCTACACACAGCACCTATACACACAGCACCAGCACCTATACACACAGCACCTATACACACAGCACCAGCACCTATACACACAGCACCAGCATCTCTACAAACACCAGCACCTATACACACAGCACCAGCACCTATACACACAGCACCAGCACCTATACACACAGCACCTATACACACAGTACCAGCACCTATACACACAGTACCAGCACCTATACACACAGCACCAGCATCTCTACACACAGCACCTATACACACAGCACCAGCACCTATACACACAGCACCTATACACACAGCACCAGCACCTATACACACAGCACCAGCATCTCTACAAACACCAGCACCTATACACACAGCACCAGCACCTATACACACAGCACCAGCACCTATACACACAGCACCAGCACCTATACACACAGCACCTATACACACAGTACCAGCGCCTATACACACACAGCACCAGCACCTATACACACAGCACCTATACACACAGTACCAGCGCCTATACACACAGCACCAGCACCTATACACACAGCACCTATACACACAGCACCAGCATCTCTACACAGCACCAGCACCTATACACACACACAGCACCTATACACACAGCTCCAGCATCTCTACACAGCACCAGCACCTATACTTACAGCACCAGCACCTATACACACAGCACCAGCACCTATACACACACACAGCACCTATACACACAGCACCAGTACCTATACACACAGCACCAGCATCTCTACACAGTATAAGCACCTATACACACAGTACCAGCACCTATACACACAGCACCAGCATCTCTACACAGCACCAGCACCTATACACACAGCACCAGCACCTATACACACAGCACCGCACCTATACACACAGCACCGCACCTATACACACAGTACCAGCACCTATACACACAGTACCAGCACCTATACACACAGTACCGCACCTATACACACAGCACCAGCACCTATTCACACAGCACCAGCACCTATACACACAGCACCAGCACCTATACACACAGCACCGCACCTATACACACAGTACCAGCATCTCTACACACAGCACCAGCATCTCTACACAGCACCAGCACCTATACACACACAGCACCTATACACACAGCACCAGCACCTATACACACAGCACCGCACACCTATACACACAGCACACAGTCAATAGTCGGTGTGGTCCCGGTCAGAAGTCGGTGTGGTCCCGGTCAGTAGTCGGTGTGGTCCCAGTCAGTAGTCGGTGTGGTCCCTGTAAGTATTCTGTGCGGTCCCTCTTAGTATGTGGTGGAGCTGGCTCGGGCAGCGGAGTGCCTCCCCCACTCCCAGTAATGTGATGCGGGGTCCCGGTCAGTAGTCTGTGTGGTCCCGGTCAGTAGTCTGTGTGGTCCCGGTCAGTAGTCGGTGTGGTCCCGGTCAGTAGTCGGTGTGGTCCCGGTCAGTAGTCGGTGTGGTCCCGGTCAGTAGTCGGTGTGGTCCCGGTCAGTAGTCGGTGTGGTCCCGGTCAGTAGTCGGTGTGGTCCCGGTCAGTAGTCGGTGCGGTCCCGGTCAGTAGTCGGTGTGGTCCCGGTCAGTATTCTGTGCGGTCCCTCTTAGTATGCAGCGGAGTGCCTCCCCCACCCCCAGTAATGTGATGCGGGGTCTCCATTCATTTCCAGCTGATTAGATCCCTGTAGAAAGTTTCTGCCCCCCCCCCCCTCTGTCCTCTTCACCAATCACAGCTCCCGCCCCGCTCTCCCAGCTTCTGCAGATGATCTCAGCCACACAGTGTCCGTCCCTGCAGACTGTCACACTCCGGGATCCAGTACGGTGAGTACACACTACAAGTCCCAGCCAGCCCCATGCTGTGCTGATATGTGTGCTGTATATAGTATACAGGGTTATTAGGTGTATACAGAGGTGCACTATAAGTGACTGTATCTGTAGTTATATATATATATGTATATATATGTGTATGTGCGGCATATGTCCAGGTGCAGTATATAGTATACAGGGTTATTAGGTGTATATACAGAGGTGCACTATAAGTGACTGTATCTGTAGTTATATATATATATATATATGTGTATGTGCGGCATATGTCCAGGTGCTGTATATAGTATACAGGGTTATTAGGTGTATATACAGAGGTGCACTATAAGTGACTGTATCTGTAGTTATATATATATATATATATACGTGTATGTGCGGCATATGTCCAGGTGCAGTATATAGTATACAGGGTTATTAGGTGTATATACAGAGGTGCACTATAAGTGACTGTATCTGTAGTTATATATATATATATATGTGTATGTGCGGCATATGTCCAGGTGCTGTATATAGTATACAGGGTTATTAGGTGTATACAGAGGTGCACTATAAGTGACTGTATCTGTAGTTATATATATATATATGTGTGTGTGCGGCATATGTCCAGGTGCTGTATATAGTATACAGGGTTATTAGGTGTATACAGAGGTGCACTATAAGTGACTGTATCTGTAGTTATATATATATATATGTGCGGCATATGTCCAGGTGCTGTATATAGTATACAGGGTTATTAGGTGTATACAGAGGTGCACTATAAGTGACTGTATCTGTAGTTATATATATATATATGTGTGTGTGCGGCATATGTCCAGGTGCTGTATATAGTATACAGGGTTATTAGGTGTATATACAGAGGTGCACTATAAGTGACTGTATCTGTAGTTATATATATATATATGTGTATGTGCGGCATATGTCCAGGTGCTGTATATAGTATACAGGGTTATTAGGTGTATATACAGAGGTGCACTATAAGTGACTGTATCTGTAGTTATATATATATATATGTGTATGTGCGGCATATGTCCAGGTGCTGTATATAGTATACAGGGTTATTAGGTGTATACAGAGGTGCACTATAAGTGACTGTATCTGTAGTTATATATATATATATATGTATGTGCGGCATATGTCCAGGTGCTGTATATAGTATACAGGGTTATTAGGTGTATATACAGAGGTGCACTATAAGTGACTGTATCTGTAGTTATATATATATATGTATGTATGTGCGGCATATGTCCAGGTGCTGTATATAGTATACAGGGTTATTAGGTGTATACAGAGGTGCACTATAAGTGACTGTATCTGTAGTTATATATATATATATGTGTATGTGCGGCATATGTCCAGGTGCTGTATATAGTATACAGGGTTATTAGGTGTATACAGAGGTGCACTATAAGTGACTGTATCTGTAGTTATATATATATATATGTGTATGTGCGGCATATGTCCGGGTGCTGTATATAGTATACAGGGTTATTAGGTGTATACAGAGGTGCACTATAAGTGACTGTATCTGTAGTTATATATATATATGTGTATGTGCGGCATATGTCCAGGTGCTGTATATAGTATACAGGGTTATTAGGTGTATACAGAGGTGCACTATAAGTGACTGTATCTGTAGTTATATATATATATATGTGTATGTGCGGCATATGTCCAGGTGCTGTATATAGTATACAGGGTTATTAGGTGTATACAGAGGTGCACTATAAGTGACTGTATCTGTAGTTATATATATATATATATATATATATATGTGTATGTGCGGCATATGTCCAGGTGCTGTATATAGTATACAGGGTTATTAGGTGTATACAGAGGTGCACTATAAGTGACTGTATCTGTAGTTATATATATATATATATATATATATATATATATGTATGTGCGGCATATGTCCAGGTGCTGTATATAGTATACAGGGTTATTAGGTGTATATACAGAGGTGCACTATAAGTGACTGTATCTGTAGTTATATATATATATGTGTATGTGCGGCATATGTCCAGGTGCTGTATATAGTATACAGGGTTATTAGGTGTATATACAGAGGTGCACTATAAGTGACTGTATCTGTAGTTATATATATATATGTGTATGTGCGGCATATGTCCAGGTGCTGTATATAGTATACAGGGTTATTAGGTGTATATACAGAGGTGCACTATAAGTGACTGTATCTGTAGTTATATATATATATATGTGTGTATGTGCGGCATATGTCCAGGTGCTGTATATAGTATACAGGGTTATTAGGTGTATATACAGAGGTGCACTATAAGTGACTGTATCTGTAGTTATATATATATATGTGTATGTGCGGCATATGTCCAGGTGCTGTATATAGTATACAGGGTTATTAGGTGTATACAGAGGTGCACTATAAGTGACTGTATCTGTAGTTATATATATATATGTGTATGTGCGGCATATGTCCAGGTGCTGTATATAGTATACAGGGTTATTAGGTGTATACAGAGGTGCACTATAAGTGACTGTATCTGTAGTTATATATATATATGTGTATGTGCGGCATATGTCCAGGTGCTGTATATAGTATACAGGGTTATTAGGTGTATATACAGAGGTGCACTATAAGTGACTGTATCTGTAGTTATATATATATATGTGTATGTGCGGCATATGTCCAGGTGCTGTATATAGTATACAGGGTTATTAGGTGTATATACAGAGGTGCACTATAAGTGACTGTATCTGTAGTTATATATATATATATGTGTATGTGCGGCATATGTCCAGGTGCTGTATATAGTATACAGGGTTATTAGGTGTATACAGAGGTGCACTATAAGTGACTGTATCTGTAGTTATATATATATATATATATATGTGTATGTGCGGCATATGTCCAGGTGCTGTATATAGTATACAGGGTTATTAGGTGTATACAGAGGTGCACTATAAGTGACTGTATCTGTAGTTATATATATATATATATGTGTATGTGCGGCATATGTCCAGGTGCTGTATATAGTATACAGGGTTATTAGGTGTATACAGAGGTGCACTATAAGTGACTGTATCTGTAGTTATATATATATATATATATGTATGTGTATGTGCGGCATATGTCCAGGTGCTGTATATAGTATACAGGGTTATTAGGTGTATATACAGAGGTGCACTATAAGTGACTGTATCTGTAGATATATATATATATATGTGTATGTGCGGCATATGTCCAGGTGCTGTATATAGTATACAGGGTTATTAGGTGTATACAGAGGTGCACTATAAGTGACTGTATCTGTAGTTATATATATATATGTGTATGTGCGGCATATGTCCAGGTGCTGTATATAGTATACAGGGTTATTAGGTGTATACAGAGGTGCACTATAAGTGACTGTATCTGTAGTTATATATATATATATATGTGTATGTGCGGCATATGTCCAGGTGCTGTATATAGTATACAGGGTTATTAGGTGTATACAGAGGTGCACTATAAGTGACTGTATCTGTAGTTATATATATATATATGTGTGTATGTGCGGCATATGTCCAGGTGCTGTATATAGTATACAGGGTTATTAGGTGTATATACAGAGGTGCACTATAAGTGACTGTATCTGTAGTATATATATATATATATGTGTATGTGCGGCATATGTCCAGGTGCTGTATATAGTATACAGGGTTATTAGGTGTATATACAGAGGTGCACTATAAGTGACTGTATCTGTAGTTATATATATATATATGTGTATGTGCGGCATATGTCCAGGTGCTGTATATAGTATACAGGGTTATTAGGTGTATACAGAGGTGCACTATAAGTGACTGTATCTGTAGTTATATATATATATGTGTATGTGTGGCATATGTCCAGGTGCTGTATATAGTATACAGTGTTATTAGGTGTATACAGAGGTGCACTATAAGTGACTGTATCTGTAGTTATATATATATATATGTGTGTATGTGCGGCATATGTCCAGGTGCTGTATATAGTATACAGGGTTATTAGGTGTATATACAGAGGTGCACTATAAGTGACTGTATCTGTAGTTATATATATATATATATGTGTATGTGCGGCATATGTCCGGGTGCTGTATATAGTATACAGGGTTATTAGGTGTATATACAGAGGTGCACTATAAGTGACTGTATCTGTAGTTATATATATATATATATATATGTGCGGCATATGTCCAGGTGCTGTATATAGTATACAGGGTTATTAGGTGTATATACAGAGGTGCACTATAAGTGACTGTATCTGTAGTTATATATATATATGTGTATGTGTGGCATATGTCCAGGTGCTGTATATAGTATACAGGGTTATTAGGTGTATACAGAGGTGCACTATAAGTGACTGTATCTGTAGTTATATATATATATGTGTATGTGCGGCATATGTCCAGGTGCTGTATATAGTATACAGGGTTATTAGGTGTATATACAGAGGTGCACTATAAGTGACTGTATCTGTAGTTATATATGTATATATATGTGTATGTGCGGCATATGTCCAGGTGCTGTATATAGTATACAGGGTTATTAGGTGTATACAGAGGTGCACTATAAGTGACTGTATCTGTAGTTATATATATATATATATGTGCGGCATATGTCCAGGTGCTGTATATAGTATACAGGGTTATTAGGTGTATATACAGAGGTGCACTATAAGTGACTGTATCTGTAGTTATATATATATATATATGTGTATGTGCGGCATATGTCCAGGTGCTGTATATAGTATACAGGGTTATTAGGTGTATACAGAGGTGCACTATAAGTGACTGTATCTGTAGTTATATATATATATGTGTATGTGCGGCATATGTCCAGGTGCTGTATATAGTATACAGGGTTATTAGGTGTATACAGAGGTGCACTATAAGTGACTGTATCTGTAGTTATATATATATATGTGTATGTGCGGCATATGTCCAGGTGCTGTATATAGTATACAGGGTTATTAGGTGTATATACAGAGGTGCACTATAAGTGACTGTATCTGTAGTTATATATATATATGTGTATGTGCGGCATATGTCCAGGTGCTGTATATAGTATACAGGGTTATTAGGTGTATATACAGAGGTGCACTATAAGTGACTGTATCTGTAGTTATATATATATATATATGTATGTGCGGCATATGTCCAGGTGCTGTATATAGTATACAGGGTTATTAGGTATATACAGAGGTGCACTATAAGTGACTGTATCTGTAGTTATATATATATATATATATATGTGTATGTGCGGCATATGTCCAGGTGCTGTATATAGTATACAGGGTTATTAGGTGTATACAGAGGTGCACTATAAGTGACTGTATCTGTAGTTATATATATATATATATTTGTATGTGCGGCATATGTCCAGGTGCTGTATATAGTATACAGGGTTATTAGGTGTATACAGAGGTGCACTATAAGTGACTGTATCTGTAGTTATATATATATATATATATGTGTATGTGCGGCATATGTCCAGGTGCTGTATATAGTATACAGGGTTATTAGGTGTATACAGAGGTGCACTATAAGTGACTGTATCTGTAGTTATATATATATATGTGTATGTGCGGCATATGTCCAGGTGCTGTATATAGTATACAGGGTTATTAGGTGTATATACAGAGGTGCACTATAAGTGACTGTATCTGTAGTTATATATATATATATATATGTGCGGCATATGTCCAGGTGCTGTATATAGTATACAGGGTTATTAGGTATATACAGAGGTGCACTATAAGTGACTGTATCTGTAGTTATATATATATATATGTGTATGTGCGGCATATGTCCAGGTGCTGTATATAGTATACAGGGTTATTAGGTATATACAGAGGTGCACTATAAGTGACTGTATCTGTAGTTATATATATATATATATGTGTATGTGCGGCATATGTCCAGGTGCTGTATATAGTATACAGGGTTATTAGGTATATACAGAGGTGCACTATAAGTGACTGTATCTGTAGTTATATATATATATATGTGTATGTGCGGCATATGTCCAGGTGCTGTATATAGTATACAGGGTTATTAGGTGTATATACAGAGGTGCACTATAAGTGACTGTATCTGTAGTTATATATATATATATGTGTATGTGCGGCATATGTCCAGGTGCTGTATATAGTATACAGGGTTATTAGGTGTATACAGAGGTGCACTATAAGTGACTGTATCTGTAGTTATATATATATATGTGTATGTGCGGCATATGTCCAGGTGCTGTATATAGTATACAGGGTTATTAGGTGTATACAGAGGTGCACTATAAGTGACTGTATCTGTAGTTATATATATATATATATATATATGTGTATGTGCGGCATATGTCCAGGTGCTGTATATAGTATACAGGGTTATTAGGTGTATACAGAGGTGCACTATAAGTGACTGTATCTGTAGTTATATATATATATATGTGTGTATGTGCGGCATATGTCCAGGTGCTGTATATAGTATACAGGGTTATTAGGTGTATACAGAGGTGCACTATAAGTGACTGTATCTGTAGTTATATATATATATATATGTATGTGCGGCATATGTCCAGGTGCTGTATATAGTATACAGGGTTATTAGGTGTATACAGAGGTGCACTATAAGTGACTGTATCTGTAGTTATATATATATATGTGTATGTGCGGCATATGTCCAGGTGCTGTATATAGTATACAGGGTTATTAGGTGTATACAGAGGTGCACTATAAGTGACTGTATCTGTAGTTATATATATATATGTGTATGTGCGGCATATGTCCAGGTGCTGTATATAGTATACAGGGTTATTAGGTGTATATACAGAGGTGCACTATAAGTGACTGTATCTGTAGTTATATATATATATATATATATATATATATGTGCGGCATATGTCCAGGTGCTGTATATAGTATACAGGGTTATTAGGTGTATATACAGAGGTGCACTATAAGTGACTGTATCTGTAGTTATATATATATATGTGTATGTGCGGCATATGTCCAGGTGCTGTATATAGTATACAGGGTTATTAGGTGTATACAGAGGTGCACTATAAGTGACTGTATCTGTAGTTATATATATATATATATATGTGTATGTATGCAGTATTTGTGTATATATTTATATTCTTACGTGTGCAGTTATATATATATACCACACCTATACACTATATATATATATATATATATATATATATATATATATATATATATATATATACCACACCTATACACTATATATATATACCACACCTATACACTATATATATATATATATATACCACACCTATACACTATATATATATATATATATACCACACCTATACACTATATATATATACCACACCTATACACTATATATATATACCACACCTATACACTATATATACCACACCTATACACTATATATATATACCACACCTATACACTATATATATATATATATATATACCACACCTATACACTATATATATATATATATATATATATATATATATATATATACCACACCTATACACTATATATATATACCACACCTATACACTATATATATACCACACCTATACACTATATATATACCACACCTATACACTATATATATACCACACCTATACACTATATATATATATACCACACCTATACACTATATATATATACCACACCTATACACTATATATATATACCACACCTATACACTATATATATATACCACACCTATACACTATATATATAAATATATATATATACCACACCTATACACTATATATATATATACCACACCTATACACTATATATATATATACCACACCTATACACTATATATATATATATATATATATACCACACCTATACACTATATATATACCACACCTATACACTATATATATACCACACCTATACACTATATATATATATATACCACACCTATACACTATATATATACCACACCTATACACCATATATATATACCACACCTATACACTATATATATATATATATATATATATACCACACCTATACACTATATATATATATATATATATATATATATATATACCACACCTATACACCATATATATATATACCACACCTATACACTATATATATATATATACCACACCTATACACTATATATATACCACACCTATACACTATATATATACCACACCTATACACTATATATATATACCACACCTATACACCATATATATATATATACCACACCTATACACTATATATATATACCACACCTATACACCATATATATATACCACACCTATACACTATATATATATATATATACCACACCTATACACTATATATATATACCACACCTATACACTATATATATACCACACCTATACACTATATATATACCACACCTATACACTATATATATATACCACACCTATACACTATATATATATACCACACCTATACACCATATATATATACCACACCTATACACTATATATATATATATACCACACCTATACACTATATATATACCACACCTATACACCATATATATATACCACACCTATACACTATATATATACCACACCTATACACTATATATATACCACACCTATACACCATATATATACCACACCTATACACTATATATATATACCACACCTATACACTATATATATACCACACCTATACACTATATATATATATATATATATACCACACCTATACACTATATATATATATATACCACACCTATACACTATATATATATATACCACACCTATACACTATATATATACCACACCTATACACTATATATACCACACCTATACACTATATATATATATACCACACCTATACACCATATATATATACCACACCTATACACTATATATATATATACCACACCTATACACTATATATATATATACCACACCTATACACTATATATATACCACACCTATACACTATATATACCACACCTATACACTATATATATATACCACACCTATACACTATATATATGTATACCACACCTATACACTATATATATATACCACACCTATACACTATATATATATACCACACCTATACACTATATATATATACCACACCTATACACTATATATATATACCACACCTATACACTATATATATATCACACCTATACACTATATATACCACACCTATACACCATATATATATATATACCACACCTATACACTATATATACCACACCTATACACTATATATATATATATATATATATATATATATATACCACACCTATACACTATATATATACCACACCTATACACTATATATATACCACACCTATACACTATATATATATACCACACCTATACACTATATATATATATACCACACCTATACACTATATATATATATATACCACACCTATACACTATATATATACCACACCTATACACTATATATATACCACACCTATACACTATATATATATACCACACCTATACACTATATATATACCACACCTATACACTATATATATACCACACCTATACACCATATATATATACCACACCTATACACTATATATATACCACACCTATACACTATATATATACCACACCTATACACTATATATATACCACACCTATACACTATATATATACCACACCTATACACTATATATATACCACACCTATACACTATATATATATACCACACCTATACACTATATATATACCACACCTATACACCATATATATATACCACACCTATACACCATATATATATACCACACCTATACACTATATATATATACCACACCTATACACCATATATATATACCACACCTATACACTATATATATATATATATACCACACCTATACACTATATATATATATATATATACCACACCTATACACCATATATATATACCACACCTATACACTATATATATATACCACACCTATACACTATATATATACCACACCTATACACTATATATACCACACCTATACACTATATATATACCACACCTATACACTATATATATATATATACCACACCTATACACTATATATATATACCACACCTATACACTATATATATATATACCACACCTATACACCATATATATATATATATACCACACCTATACACTATATATATACCACACCTATACACCATATATATATACCACACCTATACACTATATATATACCACACCTATACACCATATATATATACCACACCTATACACTATATATATATATATATACCACACCTATACACTATATATATACCACACCTATACACCATATATATATACCACACCTATACACTATATATATATATATATATATATATATATATACCACACCTATACACTATATATATACCACACCTATACACTATATATATATATATATACCACACCTATACACTATATATATATACCACACCTATACACTATATATATATATACCACACCTATACACTATATATATATATATACCACACCTATACACTATATATATACCACACCTATACACTATATATACCACACCTATACACTATATATATATACCACACCTATACACTATATATATGTATACCACACCTATACACTATATATATATACCACACCTATACACTATATATATATACCACACCTATACACTATATATATATACCACACCTATACACTATATATATACCACACCTATACACTATATATATATACCACACCTATACACTATATATACCACACCTATACACCATATATATATATATATACCACACCTATACACTATATATACCACACCTATACACTATATATATACCACACCTATACACTATATATATACCACACCTATACACTATATATATACCACACCTATACACTATATATATACCACACCTATACACTATATATATACCACACCTATACACTTATATATATATACCACACCTATACACCATATAGTATATACCACACCTATACACTATGTATATCATATATATATACCACACCTATGACACTATATATATACCACACCTATACACTATATATACTAGTTATATAATACCACACCTATACACCATATATATCTACCACACTATACACCATATATATATACAACCTATACACTATATATATATACCACACCTATACACCCTATATATATATAACCACAACCTATACACCTATATATATATCTATACCACACCTATCCACTATATATATATTACCACACCTATACACTATATATATATATATATACCACACCTATACACTATATATATACCACACCTATACACTATATATATATACCACACCTATACACTATATATATACCACACCTATACACTATATATACCACACCTATACACTATATATATACCACACCTATACACTATATATATATATATACACCACACCTATACACTATATATATATACCACACCTATACACTATATATATACCACACCTATACACCATATATACCACACCTATACACTATATATATATACCACACCTATACACTATATATATATATATATATATACCACACCTATACACTATATATATATATATATATATATATATACCACACCTATACACTATATATATACCACACCTATACACTATATATATACCACACCTATACACTATATATATATATATATACCACACCTATACACTATATATATATATATATACCACACCTATACACTATATATATATATATACCACACCTATACACTATATATATATATATATACCACACCTATACACCATATATATATACCACACCTATACACTATATATATATATATATACCACACCTATACACTATATATATACCACACCTATACACTATATATATATACCACACCTATACACTATATATATATATATATATATATATATATATATATATATATACCACACCTATACACTATATATATACCACACCTATACACTATATATATATACCACACCTATACACTATATATATACCACACCTATACACTATATATATATATATATACCACACCTATACACTATATATATATATATATATACCACACCTATACACTATATATATATATATACCACACCTATACACTATATATATATATATACCACACCTATACACTATATATATACCACACCTATACACTATATATATATATACCACACCTATACACTATATATATATCTATATATATATATATATATATATAGTATATATATATATATACCACACCTATACACTATATATATACCACACCTATACACTATATATATACCACACCTATACACCATATATATATACCACACCTATACACTATATATATACCACACCTATACACTATATATATACCACACCTATACACCATATATATATACCACACCTATACACCATATATATATACCACACCTATACACTATATATATATATATATACCACACCTATACACTATATATATACCACACCTATACACTATATATATACCACACCTATACACCATATATATATACCACACCTATACACTATATATATATATATATACCACACCTATACACTATATATATATATATACCACACCTATACACCATATATATATACCACACCTATACACTATATATATATATATATATATACCACACCTATACACTATATATACCACACCTATACACTATATATAAATATATATATACACCACACCTATACACTATATATATATATATATATATATATACCACACCTATACACTATATATATATATATATATATATATATATATATATATACCACACCTATACACTATATATATATATATACCACACCTATACACTATATATACCACACCTATACACTATATATATATATATATATATATATATATATATATACCACACCTATACACTATATATACCACACCTATACACTATATATATACCACACCTATACACTATATATATACCACACCTATACACCATATATATATACCACACCTATACACCATATATATATACCACACCTATACACCATATATATATACCACACCTATACACTATATATATACCACACCTATACACTATATATATACCACACCTATACACTATATATATACCACACCTATACACTATATATATACCACACCTATACACTATATATATATACCACACCTATACACTATATATACCACACCTATACACTATATATATATACCACACCTATACACTATATATACCACACCTATACACTATATATACCACACCTATACACTATATATATACCACACCTATACACCATATATATATACCACACCTATACACCATATATATATACCACACCTATACACCATATATATATACCACACCTATACACCATATATATATACCACACCTATACACTATATATATACCACACCTATACACTATATATATACCACACCTATACACTATATATATACCACACCTATACACTATATATATACCACACCTATACACTTTATATATACCACACCTATACACTATATATATATATACCACACCTATACACTATATATATATATATATAACACACCTATACACTATATATATATATATATATATATATATATATACCACACCTATACACTATATATATACCACACCTATACACTATATATATATATACCACACCTATACACCATATATATATACCACACCTATACACCATATATATATACCACACCTATACACTATATATATACCACACCTATACACCATATATATATACCACACCTATACACCATATATATATATACCACACCTATACACTATATATATATATATACCACACCTATACACTATATATATATATATATATATATATATATACCACACCTATACACTATATATATACCACATCTATACACTATATATATATATATATACCACACCTATACACTATATATATATACCACACCTATACACTATATATATATATACCACACCTATACACTATATATACCACACCTATACACCATATATATATATACCACACCTATACACTATATATATATATATATACCACACCTATACACTATATATATATATATATATATATATATATATATATACCACACCTATACACTATATATATACCACATCTATACACTATATATATATATATATACCACACCTATACACTATATATATATACCACACATATACACTACATATATACCACATCTATACACTATATATATACCACACCTATACTCCATATATATATATATATATACCACACCTATACTCCATATATATATATACCACACCTATACACTATATATATATATATATATATATACCACACCTATACACTATATATATATATATATACCACACCTATACACTATATATATATATATATATATATATATATATACCACACCTATACACTATATATATATATATATATATATATATATATATATATATATATATATATATATATTCCACACCTATACACTATATATAGTGTATAGGTGTGGTATATATATATATATATATATATATATAGTGTATAGGTGTGGTATATATATATATATAGTGTATAGGTGTGGTGTATATATATATTTATATATATAGTGTATAGGTGTGGTATATATAGTGTATAGGTGTGGTATATATATATATAGTGTATAGGTGTGGTATATATATATATAGTGTATAGGTGTGGTATATATATATAGTGTATAGGTGTGGTATATATATAGTGTATAGGTGTGGTGTATATATATATATATATGGTGTATAGGTGTGGTGTATATATATAGTGTATAGGTGTGGTATATATATATAGTGTATAGGTGTGGTATATATATAGTGTATAGGTGTGGTATATATATATATAGTGTATAGGTGTGGTATATATATATATATATATATATATATATATAGTGTATAGGTGTGGTATATATAGTGTATAGGTGTGGTATATATATATATATAGTGTATAGGTGTGGTATATATAGTGTATAGGTGTGGTATATATAGTGTATAGGTGTGGTATATATATATATAGTGTATAGGTGTGGTATATATATAGTGTATAGGTGTGGTATATATATAGTGTATAGGTGTGGTATATATATATAGTGTATAGGTGTGGTATATATATATATAGTGTATAGGTGTGGTATATATATAGTGTATAGGTGTGGTATATATATAGTGTATAGGTGTGGTGTATATATATAGTGTATAGGTGTGGTGTATATATATATATATAGTGTATAGGTGTGGTATATATATATATATAGTGTATAGGTGTGGTGTATATATATATTTATATATATAGTGTATAGGTGTGGTATATATAGTGTATAGGTGTGGTATATATATATATATAGTGTATAGGTGTGGTATATATAGTGTATAGGTGTGGTATATATATATATAGTGTATAGGTGTGGTATATATATAGTGTATAGGTGTGGTATATATATAGTGTATAGGTGTGGTATATATATATATAGTGTATAGGTGTGGTATATATATAGTGTATAGGTGTGGTATATATATATATATAGTGTATAGGTGTGGTATATATATATATATATATATATATGGAGTATAGGTGTGGTATATATATATAGTGTATAGATGTGGTATATATGTAGTGTATATGTGTGGTATATATATATAGTGTATAGGTGTGGTATATATATATATATATAGTGTATAGGTGTGGTATATATATATAGTGTATAGGTGTGGTATATATATATATAGTGTATAGGTGTGGTATATATATATATATATATATATATAGTGTATAGGTGTGGTATATATATAGTGTATAGGTGTGGTATATATATATATATAGTGTATAGGTGTGGTATATATATATATATATATATATATATATAGTGTATAGGTGTGGTATATATATAGTGTATAGGTGTGGTATATATATATATATATATATATATGAATTGCATAAGTGTGTGTGTGTGTATGTGTGTGTGTGTGTTTGTGTGTGTGTGTGTGCATGTGTGTATTATACAGTAGATATATGCTGAGGTGGGTATGCAGTGTTTCTAGGTGCTTACTGTGGGGGGTGACTGGTATTAGGGGGTCTTTGCTGAGGGAGGGGTATGGGTATCTTCTATTAGGATCACCAACGAGTATGCTGTTTGGGGGTATTAGGTGATGTCCACCATCACAGGGGGCACCAGGCGTTATAGGTCACCTCCCCTGATCATCTGCTGTAATCCTCTACTGGGCACTGGGAGGTGACTTATACAGCATGGTGAGGGTGCAGCCACTATGCGGATCTCATGCTTTATAGTTCATCATCATCTCTCCATCTCATTCATTGAATACCGACCGCAGAGAACCTGTTAGTTCACACAATGGAGTGTGTGGCTCCGGCCGTACGCTCCATTGTGTGCAGCGGTGAATTCGGATGTGGACGCACATGGGTGGGCCTGGGTGGGTCCGCACCCAAATTCAGAAGGAATGAACATCATCCAGCCCGTACTGCAGTGACTTGATGATCTTCAGTAACACCAGCCGCTCTGTGATCCGGCTGGGTCACAGAACGGCCGGTGTTATACATAGTGTGCACATGGCCTAAGGCACAGAGACAGGGGGAGTGGTGGTAACTGGTCACACAGCTGCTACATGTGTTTGCATGCAGTATACGCACCGCTGGTACCTACTATGCAGTACATACACTGCCGGCATATATGTTTGTGTGTCATACAGTGACTGCTGGTATATTTTTATGTGTGTGGTATATTTATAGCTAATATATACCTATATGTGTGGTATAATTGCTGCTAGTATATATATGTATGTGTGCAGTTGATCACTAATTATTGGGGGAGGGGGGGCGGCGCCATTTTAATTTTCGCCTCAGGCAGCAGAAAGGCTAGAATCAGCCCTGCCGGCTGGGGGTCTCCTCCTTAGTTGTCCCGGCTGGGGGTCTCCTCCTTAGTTGTCCCGGCTGGGGGTCTCCTCCTTAGTTGTCCCGGCTGTGGGTTTCCTCCTTAGTTGTCCCGGCTGTGTGTCTCCTCCTTAGTTGTCCCGGCTGTGTGTCTCCTCCTTAGTTGTCCCGGCTGGGGGTCTCCTCCTTAGTTGTCCCGGCTGTGAATTCTCCTCTTTAGTTGTCCCGGCTGGGGGTCTCCTCCTTAGTTGTCCCGGCTGTGTGTCTCCTCTTTAATTGTCCCGGCTGGGGGTCTCTTCCTTAGTTGTCCCGGCTTTGGGTTCTCCTCCTTAGTTGTCCCGGCTGTGTGTCTCCTCCTTAGTTGTCCCGGCTGTGGGTTTTCTCCTTAGTTGTCCCGGCTGGGGGTCTCCTCCTTAGTTTTCCCGGCTGGGGGTTTTCTCCTTAGTTGTCCCGGCTGTGGGTTTCCTCCTTAGTTGTCCCGGCTGGGGGTCTCCTCCTTAGTTGTCCCGGCTGGGGTTCTCCTCCTTAGTTGTCCCGGCTGGGGGTCTCCTCCTTAGTTGTCCCGGCTGTGGGTTTTCTCCTTAGTTGTCCCGGCTGGGGGTCTCCTCCTTAGTTTTCCCGGCTGGGGGTTTTCTCCTTAGTTGTCCCGGCTGGGGGTCTCCTCCTTAGTTGTCCCAGCTGGGGGTTTTCTCCTTAGTTGTCCCGGCTGGGGGTTTTCTCCTTAGTTGTCCCGGCTGGGGGTCTCCTCCTTAGTTGTCCCGGCTGGGGGTTTTCTACTTAGTTGTCCCGGCTGTGGGTTTCCTCCTTAGTTGTCCCGGCTGGGGGTTTCCTCCTTAGTTGTCCCGGCTGTGGGTCTCCTCCTTAGTTGTCCCGGCTGGGGGTTTCCTCCTTAGTTGTCCCGGCTGGGGGTCTCCTCCTTAGTTGTCGCGGCTGGGGGTTTCCTTCTTAGTTGTCCCGGCTGGGGGTCTCCTCCTTAGTTGTCCCGGCTGGGGGTCTCCTCCTTAGTTGTCCCGGCTGTGGGTCTCCTCCTTAGTTGTCCCGGCTGGGTGTCTCCTCCTTAGTTGTCCCGGCTGGGGGTCTCCTCCTTAGTTGTCCCGGCTGGGGGTCTCCTCCTTAGTTGTCCCGGCTGTGGGTCTCCTCCTTAGTTGTCCCGGCTGTGGGTTCTCCTCCTTAGTTGTCCCGGCTGGGGGTTTCCTCCTTAGTTGTCCCGGCTGTGTGTCTCCTCCTTAGTTGTCCCGGCTGGGGGTCTCCTCCTTAGTTGTCCCGGCTGGGGGTTTCCTCCTTAGTTGTCCCGGCTGGGGGTCTCCTTCTTAGTTCTTCCAGCTGGGGGTTTCCTCCTTAGTTGTCCTGGCTGGGGGTTTCCTCCTTAGTTGTCCCGGCTGTGGGTCTCCTCCTTAGTTGTCCCGGCTGGGGGTCTCCTCCTTAGTTGTCCCGGCTCTGGGTCTCCTCCTTAGTTGTCCTGGCTGTGTGTTTCCTTCTTAGTTGTCCCGGCTGGGGGTCTCCTCCTTAGTTGTCCCGGCTGGGGGTCTCCTCCTTAGTTGTCCCGGCTGGGGGTCTCCTCCTTAGTTGTCCCGGCTGGGGGTCTCCTCCTTAGTTGTCCCGGCTGGGGGTCTCCTCCTTAGTTGTCCCGGCTGGGGGTCTCCTCCTTAGTTGTCCCGGCTGGGGGTCTCCTCCTTAGTTGTCCCGGCTGGGGGTCTCCTCCTTAGTTGTCCCGGCTGGGGGTTTCCTCCTTAGTTGTCCCGGCTGGGGGTCTCCTCCTTAGTTGTCCCGGCTGGGGGTCTCCTCCTTAGTTGTCCCGGCTTTGGGTTCTCCTCCTTAGTTGTCCCGGCTGTGGGTCTCCTCCTTAGTTGTCCCGGCTGGGGGTCTCCTCCTTAGTTGTCCCGGCTGGGGGTCTCCTCCTTAGTTGTCCCGGCTGGGGGTCTCCTCCTTAGTTGTCCCGGCTGGGGGTTTCCTCCTTAGTTGTCCCGGCTGGGGGTCTCCTCCTTAGTTGTCCCGGCTGTGGGTCTCCTCCTTAGTTGTCCTGGCTGGGGGTCTCCTCCTTAGTTGTCGCGGCTGGGGGTTTCCTCCTTAGTTGTCCCGGCTGGGGTCTCCTCCTTAGTTGTCGCGGCTGGGGGTTTCCTCCTTAGTTGTCCCGGCTGGGGGTCTCCTCCTTAGTTGTCCCGGCTGGGGGTCTCCTCCTTAGTTGTCCCGGCTGGGGGTTTCCTCCTTAGTTGTCCCGGCTGGGGGTCTCCTCCTTAGTTGTCCCGGCTGGGGGTTTCCTCCTTAGTTGTCCCGGCTGGGGGTCTCCTCCTTAGTTGTCCCGGCTGGGGGTCTCCTCCTTAGTTGTCCCGGCTGGGGGTCTCCTCCTTAGTTGTCCCGGCTGGGGGTCTCCTCCTTAGTTGTCCCGGCTGGGGGTTTCCTCCTTAGTTGTCCCGGCTGGGGGTCTCCTCCTTAGTTGTCCCGGCTTTGGGTTCTCCTCCTTAGTTGTCCCGGCTGTGTGTTTCCTCCTTAGTTGTCCCGGCTGGGGGTCTCCTCCTTAGTTCTTCCAGCTGGGGGTCTCCTTCTTAGTTGTCCTGGCTCTGGGTCTCCTCCTTAGTTGTCCTGGCTGTGTGTTTCCTCCTTAGTTGTCCCGGCTGGGGGTCTCCTCCTTAGTTGTCCCGGCTGGGGGTCTCATCCTTAGTTGTCCCGGCTGTGTGTTTCCTCCTTAGTTGTCCCGGCTGGGGGTCTCCTCCTTAGTTGTCCCGGCTGGGGGTCTCCTCCTTAGTTGTCCCTGCTGGGGGTCTCCTCCTTAGTTGTCCCGGCTGGGGGTTTCCTCCTTAGTTGTCCCGGCTGGGGGTCTCCTCCTTAGTTGTCCCGGCTGGGGGTCTCCTCCTTAGTTGTCCCGGCTGTCGGTCTCCTCCTTAGTTGTCCCGGCTGGGGGTCTCCTCCTTAGTTGTCCTGGCTGGGGGTCTCCTCCTTAGTTGTCCCGGCTGGGGGTCTCCTCCTTAGTTGTCCCGGCTGGGGGTCTCCTCCTTAGTTGTCCTGGCTGTGTGTTTCCTCCTTAGTTGTCCCGGCCATATAGTTGTATTATGGGCTGGAGGATAAGAAATATCATAGTAACTGCAGTAAGGAGGAGATGCAGGCTATCCTCGGCCTCGAGAGGGACGAGTCCATCACCATAAAGCCCTCCGATAAAGGGGGCAATGTGGTGGTGATGGACTCGTCTCTCTATACCCACATGTGCATGAATCTGTTAAATGACACAGAATGTTATAGGGTTTTGAGATCTGACCCTACAAATGGATTCTTGACTGAATTAAAAAACATTGTTGACATGGCCCATGCAGAGGGAATAGTGGATGAACATGAGCGGGCCTATCTGATCCCTAGGTTCCCAGTTAAGGCCACATTTTACTCATTGCCCAAACTTCACAAGGGCACACAGCCTTTGAAGGGTCGCCCGATAGTTTCGGGAATAAACAGCATCTCACAGAATGCTGGAGTGTACATCGATAAGGTGCTGAGATCCTTCGTGACCGGGCTGGGATCATATACTCGGGACACGATGGATTTGCTGTGTAAACTCGATGGGATAGTACTGGAGAAAGATGCATGGTTGGCTTCGATTGACGTGGAGGCATTATACTCCTCGATCCCCCAAGATTTAGGCCTGGAGGCCATTAAGTTTTTTCTTAGATCTAGGGGCTGCCAATACGAGCGGCATAATAACTTTATTTGACGCGTTTTGTCCTCACCCGTAATTTTTTCCTCTACGACCGTAAAATCTTCCACCAGCTCAGAGGGGTGGCAATGGGGAGTCCCTGTGCCCCTACTTTTGCTAACCTCTATCTGGGCTGGTGGGAGGAAACGGTCGTATTTGGTGAGGAGATGTCATCCCATACCCAGCACATAGCCCTATGGACGCGATATATTGATGACGTCCTCGTCATATGGAACGGACGTAAGGAGGACTTTGTGATGTTTGTAGGGGCCCTTAACCAAAATCATCTGGGGTTAAGGTTCACTTATGAAATTGATCAATACAAATTGGCTTTTTTGGACATACTGATACAGAGGTCGCCAAAGGAAGGGATAGAAACTACTATCTATCGTAAACCTACGGCCACGAACTCCTTACTAGCATGGGATAGCCATCACCTGAGGTCACTTAAGGCAGGGATACCGAGGGGCCAATATTTGTGAGTTAAACGCAATTGCTCTGATCCATCTGAGTATCACAAGCAGACTGCCATCATGCGTGAGAGGTTCATACAAAGAGGCTATCCGGACGGTGTTCTTAGAACGGCCTATCAATCAGTAAGAACTAAGAAAAGAGAGGACCTTCTGATCCCTAAAGTAAAGGGGGATGAGTCCCCTACAGAAATAACCAGATTAGTGGGCACCTATGATGTGGCCTCAAGCGATGTAAGAAAAATCCTGGAGAAGCATTGGGATGTTTTACGGCTGGACTCTGATATACAGCGCTATATTGGCGACAGACCTCAGATCACATTTAGAAAGGGTCGTAGCCTACGTGACAGGTTGGTGAAAAGTCACTTTATTGCCCCAACACCACAAGATACTTGGCTGAGCAGAAAGATCTGTGGCACGTTTAGATTAGTGGTTGCATAGCATGCCCATACATAAATGTCAGTAAGAAAGTGGTAAGCAATGTAACTGAACAGGAATACGATATGAGAGATTTCATGAATTGCAGAACCAAGGGACTGGTATATAAAGTGACGTGAATACATACCATTAATAATAAGACCATTAGAGAGTTCCGCCGGAGAATTGGGGAACACTTGAGAGACATTCAGGTTAAAGCGGACAAACCTATAGCACGGCATGTAAGTATGATGCATGGTGGACAAGCGTCGTGCTTGCGGTTCCAAGGTGTTGAACTTGTAAAGCCTCCAATACGAGGAGGTAACTGGGACAGGTTAATTCTACAACGGGAAAGTGGATTTTCTGCATGAAAACCGTGTCCGCGCAAGGATTAAATGAGCAGCTCACATATTCATGTTACCTATGATTATGCCCCCCGTTGTACTCCTCCCCTGCCTCTGCCCATTGTGGGTGTATATATGTATATATTGTTTGCTTTAATAATCCTCACGGTTACGCATTGTCTAGTGATCGTGTTTTGCTCAAGTGTTCTATATCTAACGTTTTTTACCTGCCAATACAACTCCTTAGTATGTTTAACTTGGTGACTGTTGGATGATGGTCACGGATTGGCGCCTGCGCGGTATCTCTTGACCTCTTTCGGTGTGCCGGATGAGTGGAGCGCATATTGCGTTCCACTTACCGGAAGTGGGGAGGTGCTTAGACGGAGCGCGGTTGAAGCCGGATCTTTAAATCTCCACGAGAAACAGGGCAAGTTGCAAGCCATACGCTTTAGCCCTGCATGCAATGGACGACCCGAGGTCCACGTGAGTGGGCGTCTCTGAGCACTCTCAGGACGCCATTGTTTTCAGTACCGCCGCAATATCTGTATGTGATTAGCGGTACATGGTAGTTTTGTTCCCTACCCTTTTGAGATGTTGTACTCCCCTGATGATTATCTGTATGAAACACGGTGTCGGGAGCTTAGGTAGGGGTAGTATAGGGATAGTGGTGTAGTATTAGTACGGGGCAGGGGCCGCCCTTTCTAGGGCGATAACTCCGACAGTCCCTGAGCGAGTAGGGCTGGTTGTGGTGCACCCAACAGGGACCCTTAGGGTCAGGTGCTCCCTAATTTAGACGGTCTCAGTATCTATACCGTGATCTCTAGCCCTACAGGTGGATACACACTACACACTTCGGTTGTACTGTTTATATGGTTGTGTGTATTCATGTATGTATTTATATGTGGCATGTATTAATACGGATATGGGGCTCTTTATGCCTGGTTTTTATAAGGTGGAGGTTTTCTCACAAGGTTTAAGTTTGGATTTTCTTTGTGCTTTTTAGTATATCAGTAAAAGTTATGTTTTAGAATTATTAGGGACCTATCTGTGCTTATTATGGTTGTATTATGGTCTAATTTGACCACATGACCTTCTACCATGCCTCCCCTGGATCATCTAGACCAGGGGTACTCAACAACTTTTAGGGAAGGTCACTTACCGGGGTCTATTGTCAGGTGACGCTCCACTTACCGGGGTCTATAGTCAGGTGACGCTCCACTTACTGGGGTCTATTGTCAGGTGACTCTCCACTTACTGGGGTCTATTGTCAGGTGACGCTCCACTTACCGGGGTCTATTGTCAGGTGACGCTCCACTTACCAGGGTCTATTGTCAGGTGACGCTCCACTTACTGGGGTCTATTGTCAGGTGACTCTCCACTTACTGGGGTCTATTGTCAGGTGACTCTCCACTTACCAGGGTCTATAGTCAGGAGACGCTCCACTTACCGGGGTCTATAGTCAGGTGACGCTCCACTTACCAGGGTCTATTGTCAGGTGACGCTCCACTTACTGGGGTCTATTGTCAGGTGACTCTCCACTTACTGGGGTCTATTGTCAGGTGACTCTCCACTTACCGGGGTCTATTGTCAGGTGACGCTCCACTTACCGGGGTCTATTGTCAGGTGACTCTCCACTTACCGGGGTCTATTGTCAGGTGACGCTCCACTTACTGGGGTCTATTGTCAGGTGACGCTCCACTTACTGGGGTCTATTGTCAGGTGACGCTCCACTTACCGGGGTCTATAGTCAGGTGACGCTCCACTTACTGGGGTCTATTGTCAGGTGACTCTCCACTTACCGGGGTCTATTGTCAGGTGACGCTCCACTTACCGGGGTCTATTGTCAGGTGACGCTCCACTTACCAGGGTCTATTGTCAGGTGACGCTCCACTTACTGGGGTCTATTGTCAGGTGAAGGTCCGAGCTGAACATCAGTAGGAAACGTGTTTTGTTACTTTGTCACAAACCTTCAACTATTTACATACAGAATTGCTGCTTATTAGCGGGAAAACTGGCATTTTTTTCTCTCTCACCAGGCCTTTGATATTGGGTACAAAGGGGGTGACTGCCCTGGTAGTATATAGCCCCCCTGTTGCTCCCCCAGTAGTGTATAGCCCCCCTGTGCGCTCTCCTTCAGTAGTATATAGCCCCCTGTTGCTCCCCCAGTAGTATATAGCCTCCCCGTGCGCTCTCCCCCTGTAGAATATAGCCCCCTGTGAGCTCCCCCCAGTAGTATATAGCCCCCCTTGTGCTTTCCCCCTGTAGTATATAGCCCCTGTGAGGTCCCCCCTGTAGTATATAGCCCCCTGTGAGCTCCCCCTGTAGTATATAGCCCCCCCCCATGCGCTGTCCCCCTGTAGTATATAGCCCCCTTTGAGCTCCCCCCAGTAGTATATAGCCCCCCTTGTGCTTTCCCCCTGTAGTATATAGCCCCTGTGAGGTCCCCCCTGTAGTATATAACCCCCTGTGCGCTCCCCCCAGTAGTATATAGCCCCCTCAGTAGTATATAGCCCCCTGTGAGGACCCCCCTGTAGTATATAGCCCCCTGTGCGCTCCCCCCAGTAGTATATAGCCCCCTCTGTAGTATATAGCCCCCTGTGAGGTCCCCCCTGTAGTATATAGCCCCCTGTGCGCTCCCCCCAGTAGTATATAGCCCCCTCAGTAGTATATAGCCCCCTGTGAGGTCCCCCCTGTAGTATATAGTCCACCTGTGCGCTCTCCCCTTGTAGATGCCCCCCAGACAGAAAAAAAAAATAACAAAAACAACTCACCTAGCACCTCGTTCCCCGCTGCGGCTGTCTTCGTCTCTTCCCGTCGGTCCGGCCCCTGGCTGATACGCGCTCTGTAGGGATGTCCCGGGGATTCCCCAGCAGAGCGCGCATCAGTGACCTCAGCGTACGCCGCCGGCCTGCACTTCCGGAAAGGACAGGCCGGCAGCGTACACTGAGGTCTGTGGTGCGCGCTCTTCTGGGGAATCCCCGGGACATCCCTACAGAGCGCGTATCAGCCGGGGGGCGGGACCGACACTGCCCCCAGCCCCACAGGCGGACTGACATCTAAGGACAGTACACTATGGGGCGGGAGGCAGTGCGGTGGGGAGCGGGACGGACCGGATCCGGGGCGCTTAGGAGGTCTGACCAGGGGTCCGGACAGCTGGCCTCCGCAGTCCGGGTTCGGACCGCGGTCCGCCAGTTGAGGACCCCTGATCTAGATGGTCATTGGTAACATCACCCGGGCCTGGCCATGTGCCGGTGTGAGCAGGGGGGCCTTGTGTGCCCTACAGGATTATACTCCATGACTGTGTACTGTTAGTAATGGGAATCTATGAGACTGGGGTCGCGGCTCTCTTCAGGTCAGTGACCAGGTCGTACCGTGCAGTTCTGGGCTTATTCCTGACCTTTCTCACAATCATCATTACCCCAAAGGGCGAGATCCTGTATGGAGCCGCAGACTAAGGAAGATTGAGTCATCTTGTGTTTCTTCCAAATAATAATTGCACCAATAGTTATAATAGTTTCCTTCTCACCAACCTTCCTCCCTATTGTTCTGTAGCCCATCTCAGCCTTGTGCAGGTAGACAGCTATTTGGTCTTGGCCATGGTGGAGAGGTTGGTGTGTGATGTCGGTGTGGACAGGTGATTATTAGAGCTGAGCGAATAGGGAAATATTAAAATTTTCGAATATCAAGTCAAGTAGACCCCGATACTCAACTATTCGATTGAATATCGAATACCATTAAAGTTTATGGGAGAAAAATGCTTGACTCCTGGAAAATAAAATCCGACCACTTGGAGGTCACCAAGTCCACAATGACACCTGTGGAAATGATGCCAACATCTCTGGATGCAGCTGGGACAGCAGGGGAAGCATGCCTGGGTGTATATAGGACAGCAGGGGAAGCATGCCTGGGTACATATAGGACAGCAGGGGAAGCATGCCTGGGTACATATAGGACAGCAGGGGAAGCATGCCTGGGTACATATAGGACAGCAGGGGAAGCATGCCTGGGTGTATATAGGACAGCAGGGGAAGCATGCCTGGGTGTATATAGGAGAGCAGGGGAAGCATGCCTGGGTGTATATAGGACAGCAGGGGAAGCATGCCTGGGTACATATAGGACAGCAGGGGAAGCATGCCTGGGTGTATATAGGACAGCAGGGGAAGCATGCCTGGGTACATATAGGACAGCAGGGGAAGCATGCCTGGGTACATATAGGACAGCAGGGGAAGCATGCCTGGGTACATATAGGACAGCAGGGGAAGCATGCCTGGGTACATATAGGACAGCAGGGGAAGCATGCCTGGGTGTATATAGGACAGCAGGGGAAGCATGCCTGGGTGTATATAGGAGAGCAGGGGAAGCATGCCTGGGTGTATATAGGACAGCAGGGGAAGCATGCCTGGGTACATATAGGACAGCAGGGGAAGCATGCCTGGGTACATATAGGACAGCAGGGGAAGCACGCCTGGGTACATATAGGACAGCAGGGGAAGCATGCCTGGGTGTATATAGGACAGCAGGAGAAGCATGCCTGGGTACATATGGGACAGCAGGGGAAGCATGCCTGGGTACATATGGGACAGCAGGGGAAGCATGCCTGGGTACATATAGGACAGCAGGGGAAGCATGCCTGGGTACATATAGGACAGCAGGGGAAGCATGCCTGGGTACATATAGGACAGCAGGGGAAGCATGCCTGGGTACATATAGGACAGCAGGGGAAGCATGCCTGGGTACATATGGGACAGCAGGGGAAGCATGCCTGGGTACATATAGGACAGCAGGGGAAGCATGCCTGGGTACATATGGGACAGCAGGGGAAGCATGCCTGGGTACATATAGGACAGCAGGGGAAGCATGCCTGGGTACATATAGGACAGCAGGGGAAGCATGCCTGGGTGTATATAGGACAGCAGGGGAAGCATGCCAGGGTACATATAGGACAGCAGGGGAAGCATGCCTGGGTACATATAGGACAGCAGGGGAAGCATGCCTGGGTGTATATAGGACAGCAGGGGAAGCATGCCTGGGTGTATATAGGACAGCAGGGGAAGCATGCCTGGGTACATATAGGACAGCAGGGGAAGCATGCCTGGGTACATATAGGACAGCAGGGGAAGCATGCCTGGGTGTATATAGGACAGCAGGGGAAGCATGCCTGGGTACATATAGGACAGCAGGGGAAGCATGCCTGGGTACATATAGGACAGCAGGGGAAGCATGCCTGGGTGTATATAGGACAGCAGGGGAAGCATGCCTGGGTGTATATAGGACAGCAGGGGAAGCATGCCTGGGTACATATAGGACAGCAGGGGAAGCATGCCTGGGTGTATATAGGACAGCAGGGGAAGCATGCCTGGGTACATATAGGACAGCAGGGGAAGCATGCCTGGGTACATATAGGACAGCAGGGGAAGCATGTCTGGGTGTATATGGGACAGCAGGGGAAGCATGCCCGGGTACATATAGGACAGCGGGGGAAGCATGCCTGGGTACATATAGGACAGCAGAGGAAGCATGCCTGGGTGTATATAGGACAGCAGGGGAAGCATGCCTGGGTACATATAGGACAGCAGAGGAAGCATGCCTGGGTGTATATAGGACAGCAGGGGAAGCATGCCTGGGTGTATATAGGACAGTAGGGGAAGCATGCCTGGGTGTATATAGGACAGCAGGGGAAGCATGCCTGGGTGTATACAGGACAGCAGGGGAAGCATGCCTGGGTACATATAGGACAGCAGGGGAAGCATGCCTGGGTGTATATAGGACAGCAGGGGAAGCATGCCTGGGTACATATAGGACAACAGGGGAAGCATGCCTGGGTACATATAGGACAGCAGGGGAAGCATGCCTGGGTGTATATAGGACAGCAGGGGAAGCATGCCTGGGTACATATAGGACAGCAGGGGAAGCATGCCTAGGTGTATATAGGACAGCAGGGGAAGCATGCCTGGGTGTATATAGGACAGCAGGGGAGGCATGCCTGGGTACATATAGGACAGCAGGGGAAGCATGCCTGGGTACATATAGGACAGCAGGGGAAGCATGCCTGGGTACATATAGGACAGCAGGGGAAGCATGCCTGGGTGTATATAGGACAGCAGGGGACGCATGCCTGGGTACATATAGGACAGCAGGGGAAGCATGCCTGGGTACATATAGGACAGCAGGGGAAGCATGCCTGGGTACATATAGGACAGCAGGGGAAGCATGCCTGGGTGTATATAGGACAGCAGGGGAAGCATGCCTGGGTACATATAGGACAGCAGGGGAAGCATGCCTGGGTACATATAGGACAGCAGGGGAAGCATGCCTGGGTGTATATAGGACAGCAGGGGAAGCATGCCTGGGTACATATAGGACAGCGGGGGAAGCATGCCTGGGTACATATAGGACAGCAGGGGAAGCATGCCTGGGTACATATAGGACAGCGGGGGAAGCATGCCTGGGTACATATAGGACAGCAGGGGAAGCATGCCTGGGTACATATAGGACAGCAGGGGAAGCATGCCCGGGTACATATAGGACAGCAGGGGAAGCATGCCTGGGTGTATATAGGACAGCAGGGGAAGCATGCCTGGGTACATATAGGACAGCAGGGGAAGCATGCCTGGGTACATATAGGACAGCAGGGGAAGCATGCCTGGGTACATATAGGACAGCAGGGGAAGCATGCCTGGGTACATATAGGACAGCGGGGGAAGCATGCCTGGGTATATATAGGACAGCAGGGGAAGCATGCCCGGGTACATATAGGACAGCAGGGGAAGCATGCCTGGGTACATATAGGACAGCAGGGGAAGCATGCCTGGGTACATATAGGACAGCAGGGGAAGCATGCCTGGGTACATATAGGACAGCAGGGGAAGCATGCCTGGGTGTATATAGGACAGCAGGGGAAGCATGCCTGGGTGTATATAGGACAGCAGGGGAAGCATGCCTGGGTACATATAGGACAGCAGGGGAAGCATGCCTGGGTACATATAGGACAGCAGGGGAAGCATGCCTGGGTACATATAGGACAGCAGGGGAAGCGTGCCTGGGTACATATAGGACAGCAGGGGAAGCATGCCTGGGTACATATAGGACAGCAGGGGAAGCATGCCTGGGTACATATAGGACAGCAGGGGAAGCATGCCTGGGTGTATATAGGACAGCGGGGGAAGCATGCCTGGGTGTATATAGGACAGCAGGGGAAGCATGCCTGGGTACATATAGGACAGCAGGGGAAGCATGCCTGGGTGTATATAGGACAGCAGGGGAAGCATGCCTGGGTGTATATAGGACAGCAGGGGAAGCATGCCTGGGTGTATATAGGACAGCAGGGGAAGCATGCCTGGGTGTATATAGGACAGCAGGGGAAGCATGCCTGGGTACATATAGGACAGCAGGGGAAGCATGCCCGGGTACATATAGGACAGCAGGGGAAGCATGCCCGGGTACATATAGGACAGCAGGGGAAGCATGCCTGGGTACATATAGGACAGCAGGGGAAGCATGCCTGGGTACATATAGGACAGCAGGGGAAGCATGCCTGGGTACATATAGGACAGCAGGGGAAGCATGCCTGGGTACATATAGGACAGCAGGGGAAGCATGCCTGGGTACATATAGGACAGCAGGGGAAGCATGCCTGGGTGTATATAGGACAGCAGGGGAAGCATGCCTGGGTACATATAGGACAGCAGGGGAAGCATGCCTGGGTACATATAGGACAGCAGGGGAAGCATGCCTGGGTGTATATAGGACAGCAGGGGAAGCATGCCTGGGTGTATATAGGACAGCAGGGGAAGCATGCCTGGGTACATATAGGAGAGCAGGGGAAGCATGCCTGGGTGTATATAGGACAGCAGGGGAAGCATGCCTGGGTACATATAGGACAGCAGGGGAAGCATGCCTGGGTACATATAGGACAGCGGGGGAAGCATGCCTGGGTACATATAGGACAGCAGGGGAAGCATGCCTGGGTACATATAGGACAGCAGGGGAAGCATGCCTGGGTGTATATAGGACAGCAGGGGAAGCATGCCTGGGTACATATAGGACAGCAGGGGAAGCATGCCTGGGTATATATAGGACAGCAGGGGAAGCATGCCTGGGTACATATAGGACAGCAGGGGAAGCATGCCTGGGTACATATAGGACAGCAGGGGAAGCATGCCTGGGTACATATAGGACAGCAGGGGAAGCATGCCTGGGTATATATAGGACAGCAGGGGAAGCATGCCTGGGTACATATAGGACAGCAGGGGAAGCATGCCTGGGTACATATAGGACAGCAGGGGAAGCATGCCTGGGTACATATAGGACAGCAGGGGAAGCATGCCCGGGTGTATATAGGACAGCAGGGGAAGCATGCCTGGGTACATATAGGACAGCAGGGGAAGCATGCCTGGGTACATATAGGACAGCAGGGGAAGCATGCCTGGGTACATATAGGATAGCAGGGGAAGCATGCCTGGGTGTATATAGGACAGCAGGGGAAGCATGCCTGGGTGTATATGGGACAGCAGGGGAAGCATGCCTGGGTGTATATAGGACAGCAGGGGAAGCATGCCTGGGTACATATAGGACAGCAGGGGAAGCATGCCTGGGTGTATATAGGACAGCAGGGGAAGCATGCCTGGGTGTATATAGGACAGCAGGGGAAGCATGCCTGGGTACATATAGGACAGCAGGGGAAGCATGCCTGGGTACATATAGGAGAGCAGGGGAAGCATGCCTGGGTACATATAGGACAGCAGGGGAAGCATGCCTGGGTGTATATAGGACAGCAGGGGAAGCATGCCTGGGTGTATATAGGACAGCAGGGGAAGCATGCCTGGGTACATATAGGACAGCAGGGGAAGCATGCCTGGGTACATATAGGACAGCAGGGGAAGCATGCCTGGGTACATATAGGACAGCAGGGGAAGCATGCCTGGGTGTATATAGGACAGCAGGGGAAGCATGCCTGGGTGTATATAGGACAGCAGGGGAAGCATGCCTGGGTACATATAGGACAGCAGGGGAAGCATGCCTGGGTTCATATAGGACAGCAGGGGAAGCATGCCTGGGTGTATATAGGACAGTAGGGGAAGCATGCCTGGGTACATATAGGACAGCAGGGGAAGCATGCCTGGGTGTATATAGGACAGCAGGGGAAGCATGCCTGGGTGTATATAGGACAGCAGGGGAAGCATGCCTGGGTGTATATAGGACAGCAGGGGAAGCATGCCTGGGTACATATAGGAGAGCAGGGGAAGCATGCCTGGGTGTATATAGGACAGCAGGGGAAGCATGCCTGGGTACATATAGGACAGCAGGGGAAGCATGCCTGGGTACATATAGGACAGCGGGGGAAGCATGCCTGGGTACATATAGGACAGCAGGGGAAGCATGCCTGGGTACATATAGGACAGCAGGGGAAGCATGCCTGGGTACATATAGGACAGCAGGGGAAGCATGCCTGGGTACATATAGGACAGCAGGGGAAGCATGCCTGGGTGTATATAGGACAGCAGGGGAAGCATGCCTGGGTACATATAGGACAGCGGGGGAAGCATGCCTGGGTGTATATAGGACAGCAGGGGAAGCATGCCTGGGTACATATAGGACAGCAGGGGAGGCATGCCTGGGTACATATAGGACAGCAGGGGAAGCATGCCTGGGTGTATATAGGACAGCAGGGGAAGCATGCCTGGGTACATATAGGACAGCAGGGGAAGCATGCCTGGGTGTATATAGGACAGCAGGGGAAGCATGCCTGGGTGTATATAGGACAGCAGGGGAAGCATGCCTGGGTACATATAGGACAGCAGGGGAAGCATGCCTGGGTACATATAGGACAGCAGGGGAAGCATGCCTGGGTGTATATAGGACAGCAGGGGAAGCATGCCTGGGTGTATATAGGACAGCAGGGGAAGCATGCCTGGGTCCATATAGGACAGCAGGGGAAGCATGCCTGGGTACATATAGGACAGCAGGGGAAGCATGCCTGGGTACATATAGGACAGCAGGGGAAGCATGCCTGGGTTTATATAGGACAGCAGGGGAAGCATGCCTGGGTACATATAGGACAGCAGGGGAAGCATGCCTGGGTGTATATAGGACAGCAGGGGAAGCATGCCTGGGTGTATATAGGACAGCAGGGGAAGCATGCCTGGGTGTATATAGGACAGCAGGGGAAGCATGCCTGGGTACATATAGGAGAGCAGGGGAAGCATGCCTGGGTGTATATAGGACAGCAGGGGAAGCATGCCTGGGTACATATAGGACAGCAGGGGAAGCATGCCTGGGTACATATAGGACAGCAGGGGAAGCATGCCTGGGTGTATATAGGACAGCAGGGGAAGCATGCCTGGGTACATATAGGACAGCGGGGGAAGCATGCCTGGGTGTATATAGGACAGCAGGGGAAGCATGCCTGGGTGTATATAGGACAGCAGGGGAAGCATGCCTGGGTGTATATAGGACAGCAGGGGAAGCATGCCTGGGTGTATATAGGACAGCAGGGGAAGCATGCCTGGGTACATATAGGACAGCAGGGGAAGCATGCCTGGGTACATATAGGACAGCAGGGGAAGCATGCCTGGGTACATATAGGACAGCAGGGGAAGCATGCCTGGGTACATATAGGACAGCAGGGGAAGCATGCCTGGGTACATATAGGACAGCAGGGGAAGCATGCCTGGGTACATATAGGACAGCAGGGGAAGCATGCCTGGGTGTATATAGGACAGCAGGGGAAGCATGCCAGGGTACATATAGGACAGCAGGGGAAGCATGCCTGGGTGTATATAGGACAGCAGGGGAAGCATGCCTGGGTACATATAGGACAGCAGGGGAAGCATGCCTGGGTGTATATAGGACAGCAGGGGAAGCATGCCTGGGTACACATAGGACAGCAGGGGAAGCATGCCTGGGTACATATAGGACAGCAGGGGAAGCATGCCTGGGTGTATATAGGACAGCAGGGGAAGCATGCCTGGGTACATATAGGACAGCAGGGGAAGCATGCCTGGGTACATATAGGACAGCAGGGGAAGCATGCCTGGGTACATATAGGACAGCAGGGGAAGCATGCCTGGGTGTATATAGGACAGCAGGGGAAGCATGCCTGGGTGTATATAGGACAGCAGGGGAAGCATGCCTGGGTACATATAGGACAGCAGGGGAAGCATGCCTGGGTACATATAGGACAGCAGGGGAAGCATGCCTGGGTACATATAGGACAGCAGGGGAAGCATGCCTGGGTACATATAGGACAGCAGGGGAAGCATGCCTGGGTACATATAGGACAGCAGGGGAAGCATGCCTGGGTACATATAGGACAGCAGGGGAAGCATGCCTGGGTACATATAGGACAGCAGGGGAAGCATGCCTGGGTGTATATAGGACAGCAGGGGAAGCATGCCTGGGTACATATAGGACAGCAGGGGAAGCATGCCTGGGTACATATAGGACAGCAGGGGAAGCATGCCTGGGTATATATGGGACAGCAGGGGAAGCATGCCTGGGTACATATAGGACAGCAGGGGAGGCATGCCTGGGTACATATAGGACAGCAGGGGAAGCATGCCTGGGTGTATATAGGACAGCAGGGGAAGCATGCCTGGGTACATATAGGACAGCAGGGGAAGCATGCCCGGGTGTATATAGGACAGCAGGGGAAGCATGCCCGGGTACATCTAACACGCCAAAGTCGCAGCATTACGCCACTATCACAGCCTCTCCTACATTATCATGGAGAAGAAAGAGACATTGTAAGATATATTTTCTTCACCCCTTTATATCACATTGCCTATGCCAACCGCAGATGGCGTATACCCTCTCTGACATATCAGAATGGTATACAGCAGGCGTTAGACTTTATGCGGCGCACAGCGTGCAGAACAGTAGCACCACGCTTAGATTTGTGGCTCACATAGGAGGAGATTTATCTGACATGGTGTACAGTGAGACTGGCTCTGTGGCCCCCGGCAACCAATCAGATTCCTCCTTTCACCCCTCACAGACTCTTTGGAAAATGAAAAGTGGAATCTGATTGGTTGACGGGGGCCACTGAGCCAGTCTCACTGTACACCATGTTTGATAAATCTTCCCCAAGGAGTATACAGCCGTATACAGACAGATACACTGCAGCCTATTCCTCACAGTAAATACACTCCAGCTGCCTCTCTGAACACACTGATGTGCTGCTAGCCGGTGTAATAGCTGTGTATATGTGTGATGAAGCTCTGCTATCTATAATTTTACCCCTAACAAGGGCTTTTGGGGGTCCCTCCTGCCTAATATCACCTAACACCTGACTGTCCCTGCTACACACTGTCTCCCTATCTAACATCTGACTGTCCCTGCTACACACTGTCTCCCTAACACTTGACTGTCTCTGCTACACACTGTCCCTCTGTATAATACCTGACTGTCCCCCTATCTAACATCTGACTGTCCCTGCTACACACTGTCTCCCTATCTAACACCTGACTGTCCCTGCTACACACTGTCTCCCTAACACTTGACTGTCTCTGCTACACACTGTCCCTCTGTATAAGGATGGTATTACATGGGCCGAGCAGGGCCTGATAATACCTGTAAACGAGCAGCGATCTGCTAGATCGCCGCTCGTTTACTGGGCCCATTACACGGCCCAATAATCGTTAAACAAGGGCTGCAAAGACATTGTTACCGATGTCCTTGCAGCCCTTGCATAACGATATACATTACCCATCCACGTTCCAGGGCTGCGGTCTTCTTCTCCCCGGGTCCCGTGCGCTGTAACGTCAGAGTGGCCTGTCAGCTGAAAGGCCACTCAGCCAATCACAGGCCGGGACCGCTGCGGCCTGTGATTGGCCGGGCGGCCTGTCAGCTGACAGGCCACTCTGACGTTACAGCGCACGGGATCCGGGGAGAAGAAGACCGCAGCCCTGGAACGTGGATGGGTAATGTATATCGTATATCGTTAGTCGCCGTCCGCGCACCGCTATTACACGTAGCGGTGCGCGGTCGGCGCCTGACAAAAATAGGTCTAAACCTATATCAACGATCAGCCAATGATTGTTGTCATCGGCTGATTGTTGTATTTATTACATGGAGCGATGATCGGCCGAATCGGTCCGATTCGGCCGATAATCGTTCCATGTAATAGTACCCTAACACCTGACTGTCCCTGCGACACACTGTCCCTCTGTATAACACCTGACTGTCCCTGCTACACACTGTCTCCCTAACACCTGACTGTCCCTGCTACACACTGTCTCCCTAACACCTGACTGTCCCTGCGACACACTGTCCCTCTGTATAACTCCTGACTGTCCCTGCTACACACTGTCTCCCTAACACCTGACTGTCCCTGCTACACACTGTCTCCCTAACACCTGACTGTCCCTGCTACACACTGTCCCTCTGTATAACACCTGACTGTCCCTGCTACACACTGTCTCCCTAACACCTGACTGTCCCTGCTACACACTGTCTCCCTAACACCTGACTGTCCCTGCGACACACTGTCCCTCTGTATAACTCCTGACTGTCCCTGCTACACACTGTCTCCCTAACACCTGACTGTCCCTGCTACACACTGTCTCCCTAACACCTGACTGTCCCTGCTACACACTGTCCCTCTGTATAACTCCTGACTGTCCCTGCTACACACTGTCTCCCTAACACCTGACTGTCCCTGCTACACACTGTCCCTCTGTATAACTCCTGACTGTCCCTGCTACACACTGTCCCTCTGTATAACTCCTGACTGTCCCTGCTACACACTGTCTCCCTAACACCTGACTGTCCCTGCTACACACTGTCTCCCTAACACCTGACTGTCCCTGCTACACACTGTCACCCTAACACCTGACTGTCCCTGCTACACACTGTCTCCCTAACACCTGACTGTCCCTGCTACACACT